>JAUZND010007232.1:0-30810 GCA_034780555.1 Coelogynopora nodosa
GGCACACACACACTTGTGAGGCACACACACACTTAAGACGGAGGCACAATCACCATTTAGATATATATATATATATATATGTAGAGAAGTACTCAAAGTATATATATTATATATAGAGAAGTACTCAAAGTATATATATATATGTAGAGAAGTACTCAAAGTATTTGAAACTAAGTTATTATAATAATTCCATGTCAAGATGTTATCAATCATTAGCAATAAATAGGTCTACGTAATCTATGTGTCAACTATTCATAGTATTATGGGATGAAGAACTGATAGCAATGGTTAATTTACTCTCATTTTCGTTTTGTTGATTATTGTTTTGTACTTAAAACTACATTATTAGAAGATCGGCTGTTTAACTTTTCTCCAATAATGTTTATTTTACAAAATGATAACTTATACTTATTATTTTAATTTAATTTTTAATTATAACAAAATTTTATTTCTTAATAATAGTTAGATTAGGAGGTTCCATATTGTGTCATTTACCCGACATCAAACCTGTTAGATAAATAAGTTACTTTGTAAATATAAATACCTTATTGTTTTCCACTTGATAATGCTTCTTCTGTTGATTTATATTTGCTTTACTCGTTTCATTGTGAGGATTAAATATTGTATTTCATAATTTAAAAATGTATAATTAAAAAAATTAACATCTATTTAGATGGTCGAATTGAACATCTCCTTGTTTCATATAATAATTATAGTATTTATAATATACATGATGCTTGGTGGCTTACATTTATCAAATTGCATATTCTTTGACTGAACTGATCATTACACAAAGTTAAATGGCGTTAACCTCAATGATGCCCGACCATCTCATATTGGCCTAAGCATTAAACATTACAAATATTACGCAGATACTTCACCTAAAAATTCAAATGATTAATAGTATCAGTTTTTCATTGTAGGAGGGACTATTTATTTGAATATATTCCTTGAACTCATTTATTTTTCTTAACTTTAGAGCGGGACGTCCATTGGCAAAAGAATTTTCTTCCGGGGCTGAAGGACAATTCCACTCTATGGCGGAAATTGCCTCTTGTTCATATGAGGCTCGGAAGGTTAGTAAAAAAAAGACAGAGTCATGCACGATTGATTTTGTTTCAAATTATATTTAATATTGCATAATCGGGTTGGACACGAAGTTGACTTTATAAAATCGTGTTGAGTTTCGTTTATTCTTAAACATAAATTGAGCTTATTATTTTGCTTTTCATTTTGGAATACCTTTCTCATTGTTATATTACTTGGAAATAAAGTATTCAACTTTGATTTTATCTGTTTTAGTTTAGGTTCTGTTTTAAATACTACAGGAAGATCGTTCATTTTAGTATTAATCTGTCTTATCGTTTTACTCCTCTTAATATCGCCTCTGTAAATTAAAATAAATTCTCATTTTTTGGAGATTGATAAATTATTAAACTCTTGTAATTGTAATATAATACAAGTCAGTGACAACATTCTATTCTATACTCAGCATCACCACAAACACAATTTAAAATAGAAATAGTCAGAAAGTAACAAAACGATGGCTAAGGTACACATTTTATGATTAAATTATATCAAGATGATTTATGGGAAATGATTTATATCTCGCACTATAGAAAACAGTCTAGACTTGAGGCTAAAACATAGCAATTCAAACAGTAGATACAAAAAACTGCCTACATATAACAAAAAAATTACCGAATCCAACTGGTACAATCAAAATATATAGGGAAAGACCAGATCATTAATAATATAATTTATTCTGAAAAAATCTAAATTTTTGCTAAAAAAGAAAAAGGTAGAACTAAAAATATGGTGTGGAACATTGGACCCTCAGTGGCAATTTCCCGGTTTGTATACGCACACCATCACTATTCCCATAATTAAGTACCTAATTAATAAAGTTGTAAAAAAAACCATGCTATCGATTAGTATAGTTAAATTTTATGACATTTGGTAATTGTATTGCCAACATAATTAGACCAACCTCAATACTTTTTTTAATAATTCTGTCCAGATTATAATTTTAAAAAGTCACGCAAATTTTTTTATAATTTTGTTTAACAAAATACGCGCAAATAATAAGTTTTTATATATTTTATTTTTTTAATATAAGCTTTAACATTAAATTGTATTGTATTGCTTTTCATTTTGGTCTTCGGTTTTTGCCTATAATAAAAATAAAATCCTGTACGTTGACATACGTACACTTTGATGATTGTAGGCGGGTGTCAAGAACGGGATGCTGATGGGTCGGGCTGTGGAGCTCTGTCCCAACCTTGTCACAATCCCCTACGAGTTTGACGCTTACTCTGAAGTCTCCAAGGAACTCTACAGGATCCTGCTTAGGTGACTATTAGAACTGTCTGTGGCACTTATTACATCAGTAATGCATGTATTTATATGCAATTTGGGTGTTATTTGTTAGGAAATTCTATTTTACTTTTTTAGCATCCTGTTTAAAAATATTATTATTTTTGCCGGCATTAATATATTTTGGTTGTGACAATAACGAAATATTGTCGTAATATTCAGGTTTTGTATAATAATTCGTGGCTATTATTTTATTGAAAGTATTTTATTTTACGCCGTATTTGTTAGACAGTTGTTTGAAACATAATTCCTGTAAACATAATAAATTTTAAACACAAGTCTGTAGAATGTGTTTGTTAAATGTGTTGAATGTGTTTTGTTAAACAACAAATTACATACGTCTTTCTCCTATCTCTAAAATTATTGTCGTGTAATAAAATCTAAACAAACTTTGTGGTTAAGATGCATAAATTTAAATTAACCATTTTAAATTCTATGTCAGCAGACCTCATTACTAAATTTGAAATACACTTATAATATATTTAAATATTAGCGACTAACATATATTAAATTTAAACAAATTCAATATATGCTTTTAGCGGTCACCAACAATCCTATACAAAATATTGCAGATTACAATGATTAATTAGTATTGACAGTGAGAATTCAATACACACGACATATTAAACGATATAGGTATAGCGATGTAAACGTGCTAACAGTATCGTGTGATTCAGATTATCGCAGGAATGGCAAGAGTTGCGTCCCACTTCATTGATGCTTTACCTTTACCTTTACCTTTAACTTAATATTTGGTAGCAAGTAAATAATTTTTGTTGTCCAAAAAAGTTGCCCTCGGATAATCGGACTAGTTTTATTTCGAGCACTGTTTACATATATACTTTTCTGAAACCATTCTGCATAGGCTAACATTTATTGAATTATTACTTTTATTATTGTTAAAGTAGTTTTATGAATAATGGTTTTTTTGCGTTTATTATTTTATGGTATAGCTGTTTTTACTGAAATAATTGTTCTTAGTAATAAAACTATAAATAAGTTCCAAATTAATATAAAAGATTAAATATACAACATATTTCAATTATTTATATAATACCGGATTTTACTTTTTCTAATTTAATACATTAAGTTATATACATTTTCAATATTTTTTAAAGCCATTATGATTGTGTATTGCGTAATCATGATAAAAAGTTATTAAAAATATAATTAACTATATTTATTTATTAGGAACTTCTCCATCGTGTATCATTTGCTTAATAGTATATTTTTTTGGATTTTAATCTATTAATAAAACGTTTCAACATATACTCGTACTTTATACTTATTTATTGTATCTCTATTTAATTTATCTAAATGTTCTAAAACATGTTATCACAATTATTTATAACATATTACTGCTAAATGTAATAGTAGTATACGAATAAAACCGTAAATATAAACAACAGCACTTATTTTTTGTCAGTTACACGGACCAAGTGGAGGTTGTGAGCTGTGACGAAGCCTATCTCGATTGCGTCTCCCTGCTCTCGGCAAGCACCCCACCCATTCCCCCCCTCTCCCTGGCCCGCACCATACGACGTGAGATTGCCAGCCGGACAGGCGGATGTATGGCCTCGATTGGGTTGGGTTCGAACCGGCTACTCGCCCGGCTGGCAACACGCAAGGCCAAACCTGATGGTCAGTTCTGGCTGAGAGGGGATGAGGGTCGCGCCATGGTGGCAAGAATGGATGTCAGGGATCTGCCTGGTGAGATTCTAATGGACACACATTACGATAATGATGATATAATGATAATAATGATAATGATGACAAATCATTACCATGATATGCACTATGAATGTAATATACTATGTTACGATGCGGCATGTAACCATCAATGAGGCTTGTTCAGACATAAATATTAATGAAAGACTGTTTGACGTCTATTTACGACGTATGTTTTTGCCGAATGTTTAAAATATAATTCCTGTAAACAAAACATTTTAAACACGGTCATTTGACCTTTTTTTAATGTGAGTAATATTTTCTTTTAAATGGGCCTTTGAAATTATATGTCCCCATTAATTAGTCGTTTGATGGATCGTACGAAAGTTCATGATTTTTGCTTTTCATTTTATCGGTTTATTTATATACAATATGGTTAAATAAAAATATATCTCGAAATTGAGCAATACGTATTAAAACTGTGTGAAAACGAATACGTATAAAATTAAAAAACAAACTCGGTCATTATTGAACTTAAATATGTGTAGATTATTTTAAATTAGTATTTTGTTGCTTTTTTATAAGGTATCCAAAAAACGGTTAGAATGTATTTAAATCTGATTAGAACGGTGACCATTAGAACATTTTCAGGATGCTCCAAAAGTAGTCGAACTCGAATGAAAATTTATGTTATATTATTTATTAATCATATATATCATATACGTGTCTCCTTTATTTAAATTTATTACTGAAATTATAAATTAGTTATTTCAAATTTTAAAATGTTTTTAAATGTAAATGTTAAATTTTAAATGTATTTATTTAGGTTCATCCTGCAGTCTGATCCTGTATAAAATGTGGGTTAAGAAATACAAACTAAAAAAATAGTTGATGCAATGAATTTGAATATGTTATGTTGAACGAATGTATATTTAATTCAAATAATAAAATAATAGCTTATGAAGAGTAGGGAATTGTGGTTATATGAGAGCTCCAATGTTAATATATTATAAATAATTTGTTCTCTGTACTTGTTCAGTTTCAATAATTAAATACTCTCTTTGTTACAGTCATTTAATCTCCGTTTATATTCAAAATTTAAGAAGAAATATTATACTACTCATTAACACTTAATTCTATTAGTGTATATTTCTTCTGTTTTCTAATTAACTTCAGGTGTTGGATATTCGACGGCTCGAAAGTTGGAGGAGCTGGGCGCCCGGACTTGTGGTGACTTGGAGGCGTTGCCATTGACGACACTTCAGCACCACTTCGGGGGTAAAATGGGAGCTAACCTGTATAACAGCTGTCGAGGGAAGGTGCGTGTCATACTATCTGCATTTGTTATCCGAATTATACGATTACAATATTATTTTATGCATATTATTATTGTTCTGTACAAATATAGTAGAAATCTAACAATAAAGTGCTAACCCACTTTAAATGGTAAACTTGTTTATTAAAAAAAAAATAATAAGCATGTTATCAAGAATTCAAAGACCTAATATTGAATATGCAACGTATGTATTTCCTTTTTTAATCTCTAATGTCACTATCATTAATATTTTTTATAGGCTACAATAAAAAAAGTTACTATAAAATATAGAGGAGAAATTATATGCTTGATAGATAGTAATCTTTGTTATTTGGCTACTAAATTTAATATTATATTACAATTGAAATTATTCATCTTCTCAATAATTATTATCAGTTACTATGTTTTAGGATAACCGACAACTTCAAACGGAGAAAGAGCGCAAATCGGTGTCAGCGGAAGTCAACTACGGTATTCGATTCACTCAGGTAAGCCTAACTATTTCTAACTTCCAGATGGGTTTAAGTTTCGGTTTTAGACAATGTGCAAGTGACCTAAACCCTCCAGTGCCGGTTTATTTTGTAGCTTCTCTTTTTATCAGTCAAATGTTTAATCGCGGAAATATGTTCGATAATCATTTATTTATGTTGAGTGCTCATTTTTCCTTGATTTTCTATGGTAAAGATATTGAATATAAGAGAACATTAATTATTCTGAAAGTGCGCGTTTGCATGCAAAAACGAATAGTGTGAGAGAGCTGTTATAATCGTTTTTATTAATACTTACGTGTAATACTAGTACTACTGACTAACTAATTCAGAATTGTTTAACGTATACAGACGCAGGAAATCCAGCTAATTAATTCTCGAGACTAATTTATTTCAAATAACTTATGTCATGATTAGGAGTTTACACAATTAAAAAAATATTTTGTCAGTCTGAAAATTTTGAACTAGATTGTCTAGTCATTTACACACCACGATTATAGCATGTGTAGAATGTTTAAAACCTTTGCATTTTTTTGAGGAGGGGGTGGCTAACTACAGTGTACACCTTTGCCTTACTACTGCGGATATTTGTCTCCCCTGGTTCCGTGTGTTTAGGGGAGTGAGTGTGACACATTCCTGTCCGAGCTATGTCAAGAAGTGTCCACTCGGTTAATCAAAGCGGGCGTCAAGGGGAGAACTATCAACCTCAAGTTGATGATGAGACATCCCGAGGCACCCAAAGAGACCGCCAAATTCATGGGTAACTCAAACGCTTTAATTGTTTGATGTGTTTATGCATGGAACATATGGGAAGCATCAACGTGGGATGTATCAGCGTGGGGTCCATAAATGTAGAAATATCTGGCACATAAATATTTGTTCGACGAAAATTGGGCCACAAAAAACCTTAAAAATTTAAGTTTTATATGTTTTATGCAATTTTTTTCAATAATTATATTATGTACATTTTTTTGAAATAAAGCCTACACAAGTTTTAATATATAAAATTGTGTAGGGGCCACTTCCTCCGTTATTAAAAGAAAGTACAATAACATGTGTATTCATTTATTGGTTATTTATTAGGTGATAAAGTATGCTGATATTCTTTTGTTACCTTTCAGGTATAAATGTTAGATATAAATTTAATATAAGTAAATGTTGTACAAGTGTCATTGTAACAGGCTAATACGGGGTCCTTGGGTCTAGTTAATCAGATTCTAACAAGTTATTTTTTAACTAAAAAATAATATTTTTAAATAAAGCTAAAACAAGTTTTTTATTTTTGTAATTTGACGTTATAATGTAATTATACATATCTCATAATTGATAAAAAATATCAATAAATTTCTCCCTTTGTTCCGGTCCAAATTAATATATGCAGTATATTGGTACATTGTCATTATATTGCTCCGCTCTCATCACTATCCAGATAATATATATATGATTAGTTTTTTATGATCGATATTGTAATGTATTAATCAGAATGGTATATTTTTTCTCTTTTTTAGCATTTTTAAAATGTCACTTTCTTCTCTCTGTAGGCCACGGCGTCTGTAACCAGTTGAGTAAATCAGTTACGTTACCAATAGCAACGAGCGATGTGAACCTGATTGGTCAAGAGTGCAGTACAATCCTGTGTGCGTGGCGAGTGGCATTTGAAGATATTCGTGGAGTAAGTTGTTTATTTTATTTTTGTCTATAATTGATAATTGTTAAGTAATAATTGATAAATTTTGTGTATATATTGTATACCGACTTCATTTATTCTAGTCTTGACACTAGAAGCACCCTTATTTAATCGTATAATACTAAAATTGAAATTCTGTTATCGTTCTTATATTTTCGGTACCTTTCTAATTAATTATTAACGCACTTTTCGATTTCATATATTTTCGTAGAATATACTGAAAAATTAGTTAGTGAGCAATAATCTTTTTTAAACATTTATTTAGATTTGTTAGATATGTTAGATTTAGATTTTTAGATTTAAACATTTATTTACACTGAAACTTTAACTGACCGACTTACATGGTGCATACATTTTGATCAATATATTTTTAGAGCGTTTTGATAACGGTTACAGCGTCATTAGATATTTAAAATAGCGAATTGCAGATTTATCATTGTTTATTTCCCCCCTAATTAATGCATTATAGTAACACATCTTTGTCGCTTCGTCAGGTTAAAGAACAAAATATGATTTATTCAGAATAATCTCAAGCTACACTAATTTGACTCCCGCTAAATATGCTTCAAAAAGCGTTAGGTCCTGCTAGAGTTAACTTTTCGAAAAATGCTAAAATTGTATTGTTTGCATATTTATCCAGATGGGGATACAAATGCACCGTCTCGAGAGCATCAATCCCCTCAAATCCTCGACAACCAGGATAACATCCGGGCAGCGTCGTCTCTCAGACTTCCTCCAGTCCCGACCTCCTCCATCGCCAGTCACCACCTCCGCTGCTCCACACAGGGTGAGTGGGAGTTGTGCCAATCTAGATGTGTCTTGGAATTTTTGAAATATGTCAATGTTAAAGCTTGGTCTTGGTTGGAAATGTATTTGAAAGTTAAATTGTTATCAACATGTCATAAAAATGTCAATATGGAAAATTAAGTTTTGTATTAAAAGTTTACTATAATATTATGAATCCTTATGAATATAGTACATATTTTTATTTATACCAGTGTTGTATATTTTGGTATGTATACTATACGTAGTTCGATTTTTATGTGAAACTTGCGTTTCTTTAAACAGAATTACTTTTTCAATTAATGTTCACTTAATTTGTTTCGTTATTAATGCTAATTTTGGTTACTTAAACAAATAGATTGGTTGGAAATTTGTATGAAAGTATTGAAAATGTCTTCGAATTTAATTTGTTTAATGTAAAGATTGTGTAAAGTTATCTTTAATCTTAAGATAATATTTAAATATTACGTTTCTTTACAACTTTTCCTCAAAACTTTTGACATCTTTGCAACTTGTTCAACTAAAATTAAATTTAAAGAAAATAAATAACTATCAATTAAAATATTTGCAATATAATAAATCAAAAATCGAAATTTAATGAAAAATTTTCGCAAATACGCAAAACGAAATTACATTCTTATTTTATCTTGAAATATATCATGCATAAGAAAGAAATTCGTTCATGAAACTTGTTTGGTTCATTACCATACTTGCATATTAGTTAATCATTTATCACCTCGCTCTCTGGGATAAATAAATTTCTTAATATGGAATAGTATAACATTTCTAATCTCAGGAAACAATTATCCTCCGCTCTGCATCCCCCTGCCCACCACTCTAGTCGCCATTAGCAACGTCCGGTGGCACACCAGGGTCCCCGCTGAAAATTGCCTCCTTGTCTAGTCTACTTAAGTCGCCGCCAAAACCGGTCCCCACTGCACGTGGGGAAGATGCAGCCTCCTCCTGTCTGTCGTCGCCACCATCTATGTCGACGGTTGGGGAGGATTCGTCGTTTTATGGATTAATGGCGTCTACCCCACTTCATGCTGCCTACAAGTAGGTCCACGGAATACTGGGCTCGCTGTATTGCTTTCTGCTTTATTTTCATGTGGACCAATTTCTGGACGTCGTAGGGGAATCATTCAAACTTGTTATGACATGTTTGGAATTATTTTTATAGAATTGAAACATTTATAAAACTGGATTATTTTTTTAAAATATAGCCCATAAATCAAATAATGTGAAATTAATTAATTAGTAATTATTTAAAATTAGAGAATATATTTATTTAAATGTTTTATTTTAAATTATTTTTTCAATAAATAAATAAATCTAGACATAAACCAATAATAAAAAAATACTTTGTTGTTATCTCACGCTATTTCGTGCGCGAATTTTAAAATAAATATACTAGGTGCCGTAGATTTTAGAAATATTATACATTTTATCGTCAGTGTGATCTTATTTTTAGTGGATAACTAATTAAAAAATAAGTGGGAACACGTTTACTGATCGAATAACAATGTTAAAAGTGTTCTAGTTTATACTTTAACGTTATCATCGCTTTCGTTTCAATTGTTTCATTACGCCGACCTTTGTTTTCGTCATTTAAAAGGTTACACGTCAAAACGTCACCACGACAAAACGTCACCAAATTCATAACAGTTAACTGATTTTTTTAATACAACCGTTTGTTTATTCGTATAAATATAATTATTAATTGGACAAATAATTAGTCCCCCTAGACGGACGAATATCAGAATAATTTTTATTTATTATTATCTATTTTATCATGTGGACGTTATGTCGTGGTGACGTTTTGACGTCACACCATTTAAAATTGTTGTGACATTGTACTGATTTTTTATTCAATGTTTTTCTTATTTTCTGCGCGTCAATGATAGATTACGCTCTGACGTAACAGTGCCGCCCTTGCCACGTCCGCCCCCCCTATTGGTTGAGCGGAGGAACCAATCAGGGGTGTCCAGTATTCGCACAGCACAACTATTCGGTGAACATGACGTGCCATCCACGTCCACTGCATCCCGATTACAGACGCCTGTTGCTGCAACCATTACGGAGGATGAGTTGCCCTCTTTTTCTAAGGTGATTTTCTATGATTATATTAGGGTAAAAATATGTTACCTTCTATTTCCCAGTTGAGTGTTTAACATGACTCACATTGCTTGATCGTTTACTACTCAATATAGTTGCATACTAAATCTATTTTTCTGAAATTTTCACCCATACGACTGATTTTTGTCTAAAAATATGTTAGCTTGCAAGTTGTAATTTTCATTGATACTTACAAAATACTTTATGCTAAATAATATTTTGGTGCTTACTATTATATATTATGATGCTAAATAGCGGTAGGTTTCCTGTAACAGCGTAGGTAGGATATATATCGGTAAAGTTTCTTGTACATTTCCATTTCTTATAGTATACATTACATTTCTATCGTTCGAAAAGGGAAGTCTGTTCCGAAAATTTGCGTCATAAATACTTTATCTTTAACAGCAAATGCTTTTTATTAACTTTACCGAGATATCTTATGATGCTAATAATGGCCATTAAAATAGTCTGGAAACCGCTATTTTAACTGTATTTCTCCCCTATGTAATTAATGTATTATAATTAGAACATCTTTGAAGCTAAATGGACAGCTGACCGATATTCTTATTAGAAGACAAATTATTTATTTAAAATAACCCCAAAAAACTGCACCATAATGTACTAATTATATACAGTAGAGCATATATATCTGCCTAGGTTAAATGTTTGTGGGTCTTTCTCTCCGACTAAATCAACTTTCTTCCAAAAGCGTCGCCTGGTGACGCTAGGATTAATTGAATAAAAATTATTGTGTTACATATTATTTTACAATACAATTTTGCGAATACATTTTTTTTGTGATTTTGGTTTATTAGTGCATTTCGATTTTATGTAATTTGGAATCGGGTTGACACTGACAATGATGATTGCCTTAAAGACAACATCGAACAATTACAAAACAAAATGGTGAATAAAATTTTGTCATTTGTGTGTTAATAAAAAATTAATCTTAAATTATTTTCGTCCATATGCCATGTTTACAACTAAAGTACAAAAGAAAGTTTGTTGTTGATTATAGTTATGAACAAAATGCGAGTGGTGTGAAAAAGATTATTTTAGTAAAAATAATATCGTTGGCACTGTTTGTTATATCTTATTCATAGTGCTGGACGGTTCAGTTGAAATTTTAATTGAACGTTTAATGCTGTTCAGAAAAAGATGTATTTACTTGTGACTAGTGCAAAAACATAAACGATGGAATTCGATTGATAGTGTGTGCTCAATTTTAACAAACATGGAGGTCGTAGAGAATAAAATGAGGTTTCGAAGCAGAACATGCTTCGGAAACATTATACTTTAAATTAAATATACAAATTCTACCGAAAGTAGATCAACCCTGCCTGTTGTATGTACCTTTTCAAAGCATTGTAATAAGTAAGCACTAAGCACAGAGCCTGTACAAACAGCGGAGAGACAGAGCACTACCGGTTTCGAGCTATTCAGCTCTCATCAGGTACCCTAGTCTCCCTACTCATGACTGGAATGCAAGTAGTACTTATTAAAAACCCAAACAAATCTTCAAAAAAAAGCTATTTGAATAGTAAAACATTTAGTTAAATTATCGGTATGAAATTTTTTAAATTTCATTCGCTACGTGACCAAAAGATGAGCATTATGTATTTTCTGAGAATGACCTCATTTAGTAATAATTTACCGATCGGACTATGAAATCATGTAAACTAAACTATATTGTTTGCTTAGCTACAGCTGCGGCTCACGTTGCCCCACCCGATAAACCAGATTCGTGTCATGTTGCACCAAGGCCTACAGTGAACAGTGGTCTCTCATTTCCAGGTGGACCAGTCGGTTCTCTCCGCACTTCCGAGTGATATTCGCAGTGAAATTGAAGCCGCCTTCGCACTGAGAGAGCGGAAGAGACACGAGCACCGTCTCCCCTTCACCACGAGTCCCGCGAAACGAGTGAGATTGTGTTCTATCCCGGTTTATTATGGTTTGTAGGAGTTGTAGCAATTTAGGTAAAGTTTTGGATAAAATGTCGTAAACAACTTTAGGAAAAGTATTGTCGTATTTTATTGACATTAAACTTATATTAAACACATTTCTTACTATATTTTTTGTATTGTACTATGTTTATGGTTTACATAAATTTTTATCATTTGATGTTATACTTTTTTTCCTGTTTTAATTTTTCGTTATAATAATTTGACTTGATTTTGTGGATGCTCTTGCATAAACATAAAATTACAATAGAATGAATAAGTAAATAATCTACTCTCTGTAAAATTCCAGCTATTAAAAAATATAATTATTTGTTTATTCATTTATTCATTTATTTTTATCATATTTGTTTTTATTTTCATTTATCCCTTATTCATTTATTTTAATATATTTTTCTATTACATTAGTTTTACTTGATTTGTATAATGTATTATTAGTTTGAGTCTAATTGAAACTAACATTTTAATTCATATCTCAATAAATGTTTTCTTGGTCAAGAAATCTAGTTTCGTTTCACCCGTCCCTACAAACTCTGTTTTGTTTATTAGACAGCTGAGTTAATATATCAACATTTTGTGTAACATGGAGAGAGAACTGGTTTGTTTGAATAATAATTGGTTGAACACAACTCTCATTCTTTCAGACATTGGAGTCTCCAAGAAAGAGGTTCACCAGTAGTAGTGGTGTAGTAACCAATGGCAATCATCGCGGCGGCCTATCCAGGTCATCACCTGGGAAGCGGGGGGGCGGCCGAGGTCGCGTCAGACCACCGCTGACTGCCGCTACTCGTCCGATCGATCGTCGACAAATGACCTTGACTGGGTTTGGTGGTGGTGATGGCATATCGAGATTGATGGAGGAGGCGAATGATCCTATCATCGTGGTAGGGGTGCTCTGTTGGTTCCTTCATGTGATGCCTTATGTTGCTTACTTTTGTAGATGTATATAATTTTACACCCTATTATACTGTCCAGACCTTGTTTGGATATGTTTATGTTTTTCATTTTAAAATTTGAACTGATTCGTCTTTTGAATTTCGATTTATAACCGTTGCTTTGTTTGCTATTATAGTAGGTATTGGTTTGTGACCTTAAACGATCCAACTATTTTAGGCTTTTATTTTGTATGTGTTTGTTGTTTATAATGTGCAACTCTGACAAACAAGTTTATTTGTCTGAATCGATTTCTGAAAATGTAAATATTTACATTTTATGTTCATAATAGTGACTAATGCAATTACAACAGTTTTGACGCATTACTATTTAACTATTGAACTGTTTATTGGTCAGTATATTTTGTATATTTAAATATAGATTCGTTTACTCAGCGCGGCTCCCACTAAGTGAAATTAGTTTAACTGTTTTTGCATTTAATCTTCAAAAAAATAGTTAAAATCTCTTGTATTTTACAACAATAGTAGACTCGAAAGTTTAAAAATTCCAATGAAAAGGACTAATTAATTGTCTCTTAGTCAATTTTTGTTAGACTTCTTAAACCTATTCATTGGTCACATAGTAGTGTTGTCAATATTTGACTTTTGTACAGTGGGACATAAATACTAGTAATAAGGTTTTGTGTCAGATGCCATAAATCTTTCATCTGAAGAAAAGATTAAAAAGTATTTCGATGTTTTAATTTAGGTTATTACATATTGTAATGTCTAGCGTCGTGCTTTTAGCGTCTTTTTTCCACTTCATTTAGTTTTATATGCAAAGTTAATGAATTGAGAATAACGAAAATTATTTTATTCCTTGATACTATATTACAATATTTTGATTTTACTCACGGATTACACTATATATTTTCACCGAAAATCGATCTAATTGATCAAATTTATTATGGTTTAACGAATGCACCTTTTTCTATTACAAATATGTTCTCATCATTAAACTAATTTGTAATAATCAAGAGGCACGCGATGTACAGTGTTGTATGTCCTACAATTCTACTTTAAGGAGCAGACTGAGTCAGTTGTGGATGACGTCATAGCCCCGGTGGTATTACCAGCCGGAGAACCAGAGAATCCCTATACCTTCTTGTTGAAGAAGTCGTTATCTGAGATCAAGCAAATTCTGCGTCGTTGGGTGGAGACTGAGGAAGGTAAACTATTTATATCGAGACCTTGAAAATATTGATGTTTTAGACTTTTCATAAGGGGATCGAGTAATTTGTTAACCTTTTTGTTGAATCATATTCAAACATGTATATAATATTATGTTTTGACTGTTTTAGGGTTCTCTCTCATTTTCTCATACTAATGTGTTATATATTTTTTCATAATGCTATTTAAATGTAGTTATATATTTTCTGTTTGTAAGTATTATTTATATAATATGCTTAATATTTAAACAGTTTCATGGTTAAAATGAACTTTTTGTTAATTTTTATATCTAAAAAATCGTTATTTACCTCTGTTATGGTGTTTTTTGTGAATTACAAACTTTATTGTTTTCACTTAATTTTGCTACTTTTATTACTATGTCTTTTCAATTGTCTAGTCTTGAGTGATATTTTACCTTGTCCGTTGGCCCAATTTATTTATTATTTCCTATTCCTGTCACAATCTCTATTTTATTCTAAACTAGCCTTACATTTTCTATGACTATCATCATCTCCCCCTTTTCATTTATTCTCAATATCTAGCCCCTCCCTTTTTGCTCCTTTTCATATTCCTCTCTGCTTTGCTTGCCGTCTTTGTATCCTCTGTCTCTTCAGTCTACCAAGATAATAGTAAACCCTATTCCTCTCTCTCACTCATTCCTTTCCTATTTATATATTTCTACAGATGCACTCAACTTTAGTATTGAAACAGTATTTTAATCTAGATCGATATTTTTAAAAAATGTGATTGTTTTTAACAAGTAACATTTTGGAAGCAATTGTCATTATTTGAAATATGCACGCGTGGTGGTAAGGAAGTGATAGATCATTGCGGAGCGTGTTACCAACTGAATAACTACAACTTTCCGTCTCTCTCTCTCTCCCCTCCAGTCCCCCAAGTTGAGGACGAGAACTACTTCACCGGTTATCTCACCTCGATGTCGCAACACAATCTTGAGCTCACTCGCGCCGCCCTCCTCCACCTCCGCCGGCTGACCCTCCCTCTCGCCTCCTCCCTCCTGTCATTGTCATCGTCTTCCTCCTCCCACCGCTGGTGCCAACTCTACTGTCGGATCAGAGACCGTATTCAGAAGGCTGTAGTGGCCCACTACGGGGACCCGTTAGCGCTGCCTGCTGATGGTGTCCATTGACAGCGAAATATTCAACTATAATAATAGGCATACGCTGTCGATGAGATAGGCCATTTGTATTGTTATGTTGGACCAAATCGATAACATAAGTATGTTAATGTATTATAAGCTGCTTATTTATTCAGTTTGCGTTATAATACACATCACATCATATTTATTAAGTGAATTATTTAGTTAACTATGGTATTATTAAGTATTCTATTTAACTAGCTAAATTTGTTTCCCGTTTTTACCAAATAAATTAAATTACATAATAACAATTTTCGTAAATTCGTTATAGTAGATATTTTACTTCAAACTATTTTTTGTGATAATATATTAAACCATTAAAAATTTATGGGTTTTCTGAGACAGTGAAGAATCGGGGGGAATTGGGTTATGTTTTCATATTTAAAACTAGGAAGAAAAGCCGAGTATCTGCTATCTAAATCTTTTTAATAGGTTATTAGCTTTTTTAGAGGTAAAAACTGATGAACCAATTGCTTTACACTTTGTACAATTCTATATAATCATTATTTCAAACACATTTTTTTCACTAATACTCTGAAAATGCTGTTTTATATTTATACAATTGAATGCATTTTATTTTGACTTTTTTAATGTTTTCGATCGTCAATATTTTGTACTATTATTCTTTCATAAAGATAATATTTAATTGTGATAATTATAATAGAAACCCTTATTGTTTTTCGACTTTGCATACCAGAAGATAATTTTTCCTTATTTATATGTACCCTAAAACAATGTATGGCCATACTTTTCCAACCACAATACTTCTACATAATTATTATGCTATTCTGTGAATAAATTAATTTACTTAGAATTGAAACTATTTTGTCATTCATAAGCTATCTGTGAGTATCATAAGAAAGAAGAAGTGTAGCTCTGTCAAGCGGATCTATTATTGCCCAGTCGGGAGTGGGACTCTTCATATGAACACCCTGAGCCTCTCCTTTTCGGTTTTCGGTCCTGCTGTTAATTTTTTTAAATGTTAAACAGTCGACTGAAAATCACGTTTTTAGCCATCTTGTTAGAAACTGAGGTGGTTCTAATTCAACTTCGCATAAGTTGATATATTCACCTATTTATTCATAAGTTGATGTATTTACCTACTTGTTCATAAGTTGATGTATTTACCTACTTGTTCATATACATATTTTTACTTATATACTATTTATTTTCCGCATTATTACCAAAAAACATTTGCTTTGTGATATATTAAATAAAACAAACATTTCTGGTCGGAATCTGTCAGCAACAAAAAACCCAAATATGTTAAACAATTTACGTTGGTACAAATTGATAGACTTATGAAGACTTTTGATATTAGTATGACTGTCAAGTTGGATGGGATAGAATGACTTTTCTTCCACTACTTAAAGAAAGTTTGTAGAGTGATTGTATATTGAACATAAAACTTATTTTTATTGATAGATTTTTATCAGATGCTACTATAACAAATAGAACTGTAATGTTCAATGGAAAGACGCATTCGTTTTTAAATCTCAATTTGACTACTGTGTAGTTGAGATCATTTATTATGAAATGTTTTTTAATAAGTACTATAATTTTATAATATATATTATATTTTTCATTACACATTATTTTTAATTTTTAATTACTACTTTTGTACAAGATAAGATAATATTGGCATAATAATTAGCCAACATATATTTAAATTTTAATTAAAGCTTTATAACATTTAATATTATTTCATAGATGGGTTTAAATGCTATGCGTTAGTTTTAAATAATAATTATATTTTTAAAAATTATTTATACATAATGTTTGAAGAGTAAAAATATTATAAACGTTGTTAAACTATAATTATTAAAATAGTTATTTGTTCGTTTTGAAAATGATCATTAATTAAATTCTGCATTGCTGCATGTATATTTTGTCTTCGATTAGTATTTGTTATCGATAAATTATATTAGGTTATACTATAGCCTATTGCAATCTAAATTTTAACACAAATATTGAGTGCTAAACATTACTCATTGTTCAATATCTATCATAATTAAATTCCATAATTCTGCTGGCGAACGTGATTTAGGTATATATATTTTGCACCCGCATTTATATATAATATGTAGTCAAAATGGTTTGCTGTTTTTTATTTAATGCTTGTGGTTTTTATTCGCCTCTCCTTAATACCTTAGTTATACGTGTCTATATGCCCTGAGACATAATACAACAACCAATTGCTCAGCATCGAACATCAGAATTACTCAAATCTTTATTGCAGTCAGAATGCGGTTGTGTATATTATTATTTTTAATTGGCACTTCGATACTTTCATGTGTGACATCCAAAGCGGTCGTCTTGAAGAAAGCTCCAGTGTTCACATATGCAAGTAAGTTATGCATAATTATTTTTTTGTTATAGTAAAAAGATTAAATTTTATAACAGTCATAGAAAATTGTAAAACATCTGTGTCCTTTTTAGTGATCATAAGTGTCGGAACGCGGGTGTGAGGTGTAAATGGGAAATATAAAAGACTGTATTATAGAAATAAAGAAAGCATAGCAACAGGATGCGAAAGTATATATACAGTATATATATACAGTATGTATACAGTTGCTATAGCAACTGGATATGAAAGCATAGCAACTGGATATGAAAGTATAGCACCTGGATATGAAAGCATAGCAACTGTATATGAAAGTATAGCAACTATAGATATGAAAGTATAGCAATCGGATATGAAAGTATAGCAATCGGATATGAAAGCATAGCAACTGGATATGAAAGTATAGCAACTGGATATAAAAGTATAGCAACTGGATATGAAAGTATAGCAACTGGATATAAAAGTATAGCAACAGGATATGAAAGCATACTATTTAATAAGAATAACGATAATATAAAGAGGTTTTTACATTTATTTTGTTTTACAATAATTCTTAACTAATTAAAATTGTGTAACCCTTTGTCCGTGGAGGGGGTATACCAATTTTTATTTAATAAATGAAGTTTTTGATTGAACGATGTTATGTATTACCATGCATTTTTATAATTTAAATATTTTAAAATACCAGAGAAAATTGTTGTTATTTTTTAACTATTTTCTTGCGTTTTCTTACTTGCCGATGATATTAGGAGCTAAAACGTTCAACATTAATAGAAAAATAAGTTTGTCTTAAAATAACCATTAATTTAAAATAATACTCAAATAGCATTTAGGATATTTATATAAGTATAGTATTATAATTATACCAAATTATTATAGATATCATGATCTGGAATCAGATGTCAAAATAATCAAGTCAATTGGTTGCATTAATCAAAAGTTGTAGCATATATTGATCAATATGTAGCATATATTGTTTTTTCCTATAGTTTTCCCAAACTGGAGTTTATGACGTAATCGGGTCATCAAATGATACCAACAGATTTTTTAAAAATAAAAGTAGCTGGACAAGTCTTTAGAAGGTATCTGTATACCAAATTTAAGCTTAATCGGGTGGTAGGAAGTAGCCTATGTTTTTCCAGGGGGGAATAAATTACTCCCCCTCCACGTAGAAAACTCTACAAAATAAGGTCACAGACGAAGGGTTAACAATACTTTGTATTGTGTAAAATCGAATTTATATAATACTAGGGCCTACATTTATAAAGTAAAATTTTTTAATCATTGAATATTACCAAAATAATAAATCCTTTGATCAACTTTATTAGAACAAATATACTGTTCAGCAATGGAGCACAGATCAAGATTACGTATGTGTGATATTTTTGGACCAAGTTTGACTTGAATAAACTTTGTTCGGCGGTTGCATATGAAACTGACAAATTTGATTAATTTTAATTCTTATTCAGTGAAAGTTTATGACATATTTAATAGCCACAGTAATACCGCTAATTTATTGGGTATAGTTAGACCATATCAATATCACTGCTATAAAGTTATTTCAAACAGTTTCCCCTCATCTTCTATTTCACTAGGAAAAGCTAAACCTTGGTTTAGAAGAAATTTAAGTATTGACGTTATTGGCGACTATTGGCCCGTATCTGTTGCTGACTTGCTAATTTAGAATTCAACAGAATTTTTTTTTAAATAGTTAGTTTAAACTATTAATTTTATAAGTGGATTCGCAATGAAAATTACTTTTTGCGTGTATCACGAAATGTTCTTTTGCGTTTCTTGCGTCTTCCCAGTTTTTTGACACTTTCTGAAACAGTGCCTTCCATAGGCCTATATACAATAAAATCAATAAACGATTTTTACAGTTTTACAAACTGTCAACTATGTAAATTCTCCATAGCAACCTATATAGCATGACAAATATGCTGGAAATTAATTACCGGTTTTGTGAATTACTGATTTACGAGTTAAAAAGCATCTGAAGGTTAATTTCATTTATTCGAAGTTGAAATACACGATATACGAAATACACTATCATGAACTTTCATCAGATATCAATTTTGTTCTTGAGTAAGAGGTAGTATTGTTAAATCTCGGTTTGAAAGGTTTGTGAATTGGACTTGTTCATCGATCACTGGAGAATCAAGGTTTGAAGGGCCGGTGGGTTGCACTTGTCCTAATACTTTTATACTTGCAATTTCAGATGGAGAAGGCGTCGGAAACCTTTATTTTAAGGGTTGGTATTGTAAAGCGAATCAGTTTGAAGTATATCTTGGCTATTAATATATTACTCCTATAGTATCGTTGGCTAGCGATATATTATATAATTTTATTACTTAATAAACAATTAATATAGAAATAAATATAAACAATTACCGGCAGGTAAAATTATTAGGTTAACGTTATAATTAAATCCCGGTCGAGAAGCATACTTTATGGCGGACCAGAGGGTTCAGTGTGGAAATCTCTAAGATTTCCAATTTAAATGAGGTTTACCTGGTAAATCTCTAAGATTTACAATTTAAACGAGGTATACCTTGCAGACCTCGACGTCTGCAAGGTTTACCTGGCAAATCTCTAAGAATTACAATTTAAACGAGGTATACCTTGCAAACCTCGACGTCTGCAAGGTTTACCTCGAGGTCAGCAATGTCTTAAAGATTTCCACACTGAACCATCTGGTCCGCCATACATTAAATAAAATAGACAGCCTCCTCCTCCCCTCTGAGAACCATAAGTACCATCACTGAGAACGTAGATATGTTAATATGTAGAATAAACTGCTATCATATTACATTTTAAGAAATACATTTTTTCATGCACTGGCAATATGTTTTCACTTTTTGGAAATAACGAAAGTAACATATGACATAAAGTGGATCTACAGAGAAAGTGATTTTATTGAAACAACATTTTCACTTCATTCGATAACTGATAAGAAACCTTTCGGACAAGAAACCTTAGGCTACGAAGACCTTTAAAAAATTAGGTATTTTATTCCATATTCATATGAAATACGCTTAATTATCAAATTATATTTATAACAAAATTTTGAAATATATAAATCGTAAACGTTTAAAATAACCCAAATATATATATATGCTCTTATAGTTTAACTACTAGATACAGTAGTTAAACACTAGACAGATAAACACTACAGGATGTCCATTTAAGTAACAATTATTAATAATAACTGTCCTATATGCAACAACTACAAGGCTATTGTTAGAATTAAATAATAGTAAATAATAATTGTAAATAAGGCTCTGTTTAACACAAAAAATCTTTTTTCTATCAAGAGAATTTGTTAGACTCTTCTACAATTTAACGCAAAAAAGCTTTTACGACGGCGAACATAATTCTCTAAAAAAATCTTTTACAAACTAAATTGAAAAAGCGATTGGAACAAATTGTTCACATATATCGACAAAATGAAATTTCCAAGGTTGCCATATTAATATCATGTCGAACAAGAAAACCAACTCATCATTCAGTGACTGAAGAGAAAGTAATCCAGTCAGAGGAGGAAACATCAATATCATCTATAGAGGATATGATGGAAGACGATGCGGAAGAATCGTTGTTTCCGACTACAATTCTGGAGGAAAAATGGAAAAGCCTACAAAAGAACTATATATTGATTTTAAGCACAAAGTACAAGTAAAAATGATAAAATTCGTTGAACTATTTACTTATATTAAACATTACGATACAATGCAACGAATTGAAGAAGATCCGGTCGAAAAATCCAAGATGCTTCTTTTGTCACTTATAAATCAGCTCTACGCGAAAGTATCGACGATTTTGGTTGATTTTTAACAACTAAGAGCGCGATGCATTGGTTTCAATTAATAACTCACTTAGTTACGTTGAAGCTAATGATGTAAACAAATTAAATTATCAAATGTTTTCATAATAATTAAGTAAATTTTCACCCAAAAATATACAATAAATGACGTCTGTGTAACATTTGTATAATTATATTTTATTCAACATACTGGTATGTATCGCTTTAATAAAATAAGAGTATTTGCATTCATAAAACAATTTTTCTTAGTTACTTGAAATATACAACAAAATGATGAAATATAAACTATACAATTAAATCAATTACTATTTAGATATTTTTAGTAGATACAAAATGAATTTTCCAATAAAAAATGTTTAAACCAATAAAATAGTGTTATATTTTTAGCAAGGTGGGAATTCCTTTTACCTATACTATTTGGCAGTTGCCAATGGGAATGTGACTGTGTCGTGAATTCGAATATGACGTTAGCGACTAGCCACCTTCCGAGTAGTGAGTAGCCAGATAGCAGCTCGGAATGTGTTCGTGGAATCCTCTCTTTGGAGTATAGAGGATTTAGGAGTTTAGGGAATTTAGCAGTTTAGGGAATTTAGCAGTTTAGGGATTTAGGAGTTCAGAAGTTTTGGGATTTAGACGTTTAGGTGGTTTTCCTTACATGCTACTCTACTCATATTTATTACGCTCCTCAGATAGATTGAAAGTTTACAATTTATTACTAATATACTGCGCATAAAACACATAAAAATTTTAATTTAGATAATTTAACATTATTTCATAGTTCATGTTTTATGTCATGTAGATTAAAACCCAATCACAAAAAATGTGTTATAAATTTTTTTTCATTCTCCATTAATGAGAGATGTGGTTTCTGAGTCGGTTTCCGTGGTCTATAATTTGAAGGACATTAAAATGTTGAAATGGTAGAATATTTAAACAAAAAAATAAAATAATTTTTTTAAAGTTTTTTCGTTTTTTCAATAAATCGATTAATTTCAATTATACGTTGTAAATCTTCATAAAAACTTAGTTAGTTAATTTTCAAAATATATAAAATTCTAGTCGCAAATAAAATGTCAAACAAAACACAATTATTTCGAATTAGTAATATGCGTATAATTTAAAGAACAACATGCTTATATCCTAATAATTAAATAATATATTAATGAAAGTGATAGATCGTATTGAGATTACAAAAGAATTCATGCCTCACACTAAACGTTTCATATACGGAAATATTATCTGCCAATATAGCATTTTTGACACACCTTTAAAATTCGGTTAACTTGATTTGTATCGATTAGACCGACTATCAGTCTCTCGGGTGATTCTGGTACAATTCCGACCTGGTCCTTCAGAGTCCCTTCCATATCAAATCCACAGATTGGTATAAATCGACAGTTTTCGAATATGCAAAAGTCAGTATCATTGGAGCAGATTGCAAACGCATTACGTCGACGAAATTCACTTAAAATAAGATGATCTGCTTCGTTGGTTCCACATTGAATAATTTCACATCCACAAGACTGTAAACAAATTAAAAATAAGGTCTACTGATATGAAACTAAAATTAATGATTTTACAATGGGCAATTTGCACTTTTTAATGAAAATCTGGTTGTACAAAATTATACAACATAACAAATATTTTCTAAAGATATTACACAATGCATTATATATTATTTGTCCGAAAATGAAGCAATAATATCATTATTTCGTAACATTTTAAAAGAACTGTAATATTATATATAATAGCTGTACACATCTAACTTTAAACAAATGGATGAAACATTAATTTTATTTATCTAAATTGTATATTATTTGTATAGTAGATACAACTCTACTTCAAAAAACTTTAATCTTTTAAATTTTACCTGGATTTTTTTACTATTAAAAAACGATGATATTTGAAAATGAAAATTTGAGTCTATTAACAAAATAGTACTCTAGGGAGTTAACAAAGTTTGCTAGTCTCTAGCCTAGCATTAGATGTTTTCTGTGGTTACGATGTATTTCTCAAATGTCAGGGTCATGTGATCTGGTTTGGTGCATTTTTTATTTAAAAAAATGTAGTGCTTATTTTGACCTAGTTTTCGTTAGTAACGTGACTTTACTAAATATATTAATAAGCTGATGTTTTCTATGGTAACGTTTTATTTTTTTGAAATTTCAAGGTCATGTAACCTGGTTTTGGCGCATTAAAATGGTATGCATATTTTATACGTTTTTGTTTTAATAAGCAGTTTTTAATAGTTGTCAAAGACGTATTATAATTTTACCTTGTTAGTAGAAAATAATGAAATTGGAATAGTAACTAGATGTGACACTGTATATACTATGCATTAGTGAAAAGTGAAATAAAATCACATGCTGTATGACACTCATCCAATTACAATATATATAGTAAGCTGATCAATAAAATTCTAGAAGGGAAAGAAAATTTTATCTAAGAAATTTTCTAATTAAAACTATGTTAAAAGATTTAACTATAATTCCTGTATTTTAAAAAAATCAATGAAATATTGTTTTTCATATTATACATTTTTTTAAAGTAAAAAAAATATCTTTGTTATGCAGTAACATTTTCAAAAG
The DNA here is from genome assembly GCA_034780555.1 of Coelogynopora nodosa. Lineage (NCBI taxonomy): Eukaryota > Metazoa > Platyhelminthes > Proseriata > Coelogynoporidae > Coelogynopora > Coelogynopora nodosa. The sequence continues at coordinate 24,407 of JAUZND010007232.1, forward strand.
CTAATATTTTCAATATCCGAATAAATTGCGTGCGAACTACGTATATATTTTGCATATCCTTTTCACATAGGTAAAACACGAAGATTTTCTTTCGGACACTAATGTTAAATTATTCTTAATATACAAATGATGTAATATCATTCTTAATGTACATTATAGCTCTATAACAATTCTACCAGTGGGTCACATTAGGTCTTTATAACTATAATATTTCCTGAGATATAGAGTTTCAAAAAATCAGTTTTTACATGGAATATGCCTATAACTTCCTCTCTTCTCCCTTCTATCGCTTTTGTTTACCAAAATCAAAAATACAGTTTTATAGCTTAAAGTGTTGCATCTAGTGATATATTTAAAATCTATGGTAGAAAAGGATAGATCTAGTTTGTTTGACCTTGATCTAATTTGGACGGTTGTTGAGCACGCATTTAAGCATTCGTCCGTGGAGGAGGTAATAAAATACCCCCCTCCACGGACGAATACTCTACAAAATATGTCTACGGACGAATGCTTAATTCTTGATTAAATTAATTAATTATTTTAAAGTAATTAATTAAGCATTAACACAGTTTTGATCACATGTTGCCACAAGGATGGCAACATGTATATGTCTCATTGTAAAAATATAATTTATTATAACTACCGTATGTATATATATATATATACCTACCGCTAATGAATACAAGCATACCATAATTTGTATTCACAAGTTTGATGATTTTTTAATTTATGCAATTATATACTAAATTGGAGAGATTTTTAATAAAAATTTACTATTTATAGATAATTATTTAATTTTATTATTAGTCAGCTATTGGTTACAACTCGTTCAAACAATTTGTTTGTAATGAACAAAAATTCTCGTTTCAATATACGACACTGAAAGGCAATGAATAATTAATAGTGCACTGTTTTTCGTGCACTGGTTGATTAAATTTGGTTTGCCAATGTTTGCATTGGTCTACCAATTCTCAAAAAACTAATGTAATTCCAACAACATGCCTTCATCTCTAAGGACCTCAAAACCACCATCGAATGGGTCGAACGTTCAACTCCCTGAACACCCATATAGAGATGCTCTCAACAAATGCCAGATGCACCAATCTGCGACCACCTCAAACATGTACTAATGCAGCAATTAAAGAAAAGAAAATCACCGCCCCTTCCTCACTATTGGAGATAAAGGTCTCCGATCTGGCCGACATAAAGAATATTGTATATCATTATCCCTCGCCATCACACCACCCTTCGAGCCAAATCCTTCATTATTTCAGGGAGCGAACCCTACAATGCTGGACTATGACGAAAGAAACATCGCCGCTGTCATCGATAATTTCAAAGCCTTTATCTGACTCCTGGTAGTCGTTTCTTGTGATTTTTAAGTTTTATATAATGCTACTCTATGTATCTACGTTTGTTTTAATGCATCTGGTTTTCTTTTATAGTTTTATTTGATTCTTTATCCTGTATTCTTTACTGTCTAACATATTGATTAAGGTCCTTACTCTGTCTATCATGAATGCTTTACTGGCATTTGGAAAATAAAACCCCTTTCTCTCTAAGTAAACAAGGCAAACACAAATGCATGAGTAAATATGTTGAGAATTTATATGCAAATTTCTTTTTGTGAATGCAAATTAGGGTATGCCTGTATTCATGATGATGCATATATGCAATAAGAGTAACAGGTAGGTATATATATATATATCGCGGTAACCAGTCCAATTGGTCAATGATTAGCGTGTATATGGTTTCAATCAAAACCGAGAAATTATTTCATTAAGAAAAATATGCTCTATAGTCTTAAATTATATTAATTTACTCCTAACATACAACTAATATATAAAACCTGTTAAAATGTCACATTACATCTGCATTATTTCTGGAATTTCAAGAAACATATAATACAAGTTATTCACCATACTACTTGAAGTATGTAAATAAGGATGAAAACGTCACTAATGTATTTATAACTTATTATAACAAAACAATAATATGTTGTTACCAACAGAAAATTAGAATTAAAACGCGTCCTCAACAAACGTTCAAATTATATCAAGGTAGTTTAAAAACTGAATATTAAGACTAAAAAATAAAATACAGTCTGTCCTTTACTAACGAAAACTATAAGGTCTAAATATGAATAATCTTTAATGTGTCAAAACCAGGTCATATGACCTTACACATTAAAAATTACACCGTTACCAATTACGACATCAGATTATTTAAAAAACCATATTCAATAAAGTCCCTTTACTAAAAAAAACTACGTTAAAATAAGCAAATTACATGACCTTGAAATTAGAAAATATATCGTTATTATAGAAAACATGTAGTTCACGGTTTCTAGGCTTAGTTATTTACTTAATATCAATTAATATTAAATATTTTTTATTGAATTTGGCGTAGATTTTCATTATTCGATAAAAAAATCGTTTCGCAATTTTTTTATAATTTCATTTTATTAATATGACAAGCAGTAAACTCAAAATGTTTATAATTTATATATACAATTAGTTATTCGTAACCAGTTGTCAATACTTAGCACCTGAGAATAATTGCATTTTAGTGCGGACTAATCCTGTCTTTGGGGGGACAGAGGGGGAGCAAATCGAGTGAAAAGTAGTAAAAAATGGGCAAAGAGTAGTGGATAAAAGGATGGGAAACATGGCAAATGGTAGAAAAAAGGTGGAGGGAGACAAGAAAAAAGGGTGCGGAGGAAAAATGGTTGAATCATTGTTTTGTAATTTAATGTACTTTATAAAATTAATATTTACCCTATAACAAGATAGCATTTTTTATATATGTCTACAAAATTTTAAAACAAAAAACTAATACGTTTAATAAAAAAAGATTTTCAATTAATCATGGTTTGAAAAACTAAAGTTTGAAACACCAAAGAGATAATTATACAAACAATACCCGGAGAGCGTTGACAATTTGTTGGGTGTAATGGATAGGTCTCAGCTCCAGATTCGTAGGTTTAGTATCAGAAAAAAACCGACCTTCCACACAACGTGAGATAATGTCATCATACTGAGGAAGATTGTATTCATGAGATGATTTGAATGAAGCCAATCTTTCTTGAAACGCTTTGGGATTGCTCCCCTAAAAATTAAAATAGCATTAAAAGTGACCATAAGTAGAATTAGGTAGATTATTGGAATTACAATATAAATACAGCATATGTGGTGGATCTCACATAAAAAGGGTCACATAATGTACGTGAGTTACGTAAGTCACTACCACATAGGTTATTCTAATTAAAAAATAGATGCTGGTGTTCAAAAGAAAGAACACACAAGACAATATTCACAATAAAACAATCGATTTTAAATAAGAAATGTAAACTAGCAAACCATTCTTTTAAAGACACAAATGAAGCCGGCGAAATGTTTTGGCATTAATAATTTGAAGCAAGTTGAAAGTGGGAGAATTCTTGTGTGACAATTGCTTTGAATTCTTTGACGTCTTGGGTCTTACGTGAAATAATTTTACGCTTTAAAATGCCCCACAAGGCATTATCACACGACGTCAAATCAAGACAAGAGTATACCCTTCTATTAAGGCAGGAACAAGCTCGTCACGGGTTCATCTCAATATAGCTTTCTGCTGTGACATCACCACTCATGAAAAAGGGGCTGATAAAGTGTTTGGCAGAAATAGCTGTGGGCTACTGGTGCATTTTCTCCTAAAATGCGGATTTTTTTGGACTAAATTGACATTTGAACACCGCCCTTCTCTATACATAAATGGCAGAGGGAGTGGGCAATCCTCTGTAAAGAACAGTTTTTCACGTCTCAACCTCAACATGTCATCAACATTTATAACCCAAATCTTTCGTCATTCCACGATGTAAAGTTGCGCTTGGTATTTCTAATTCATTAGATCTTCTTCTCACTGAAAGAGTAGGACCGTCTTCAATTGATTCGGTAAGTCTATCATATTCGTTCCCCACTTCTTTTCTGATCGATACAATGCTGCCAGTTCTCAACAGTTTCTCTTCTCAGGTTTAAATAACACGAGTGTGGCGGCTCATCAGTAACAAATTTTTCTCTATTGTTCTTCTTCAACTGTGATACCACGAGGGCAAAATAAAAATCTGCACTTCTGGAAGAAATCTGCCTGCATCCTCCAAAAGTTATGGTTTGGCCGCAAATTTCTGCCAAAAATCACCTCATTGGTCCCTTTTTCATGACTAGGGTATCACAGAAGGATAGCTATATTGAGATGCTCGGTAACGAGTTTGTTCCTGCTTTATCAGAGGAAGGGCTACTCTTGTTTTCTCATTTTTAACACTTTTTTGATGAAAAAACATTGAGAATATTTAATTTATTGCAAGAAATATAAAAATGCTACCATACAGAAGAATATACAAGAACTAAACTATTTTCTATATGCGGCGGTATCAATATAGACTATATCAATAAATTAATTGTTTTATAAATAAACATTATATAATAAAGCAAAATATATTTAAAATTATATAATTGCTTCACACATCTGCCAACACAAAGAAAAACATTTTTGGGTGAAATAAGTGTAACACTATAGATCGAAAACTGTAAGAATTCAATAAAATTGGTTTATAATACACAATTAATCTTAATTTAAAAATATATATAATATTAACTAATGTTATTGTTTATATTGATAATGTAATAATATTATTAATAAATAGATTTTTTAATGTCTTAATGTTCACTTATCTTCCATTAAAAATATCAATGAAGCTAATCAACCTTTCAATCAAAGGTCCAATTAAAAATATCACATTCATCGAAATGCAACTAATAACTTCTAAAGTTATAATTTGAATGGCTAAATATATAAATTACTGAAATTCAAATTTATGTACAATTACAAAACTCAATCCAACATTTTATTACTTTATTATATAAATGGAAATTGACTATATATGTAAACTAACAATAACAAAAGTCACAACTATTGACCCTTTATGGCAGCAGAAGGTTTTGTGGGTTTTTTTATATCTTAATAAACGTGGCCTATTTGTTTACTTTCAATTTTTTTTACTATATTATGACCATTTTATCATTTATAGACTCCACCTAGAAGTCAAAATCTTATGTTAAAGAAAAATATTTCAAAATCACTCTAAAACATATGGTGGAAACTTGAGTTTTGTCACGATTGTACATTATTAAATGCTACACTGATTTCATCAACAAAATTGCAATTTGTCATTTTTGACAGAACCTGCAAATATAAATGGTCAAAATCATGCAAATATATTCAGAAGAGGTCATCCAGTAGGCCTATATGTTTAACATTATCTTTGGTTGTTTAAAGTGACGTCCAGATTGAAGTAATAAACAAATGCCATCAGGCATGTTCTAAATATGTATATAGTTACAAATAAATATACTTTGGTCATATTATAATCATTTAGTTAACATAAATTTAATTTCTAACAGCGGCGGATTTAGAGGGGAGTGTTGGGGGGTCGCGATCCCCCATTTTGACTTGTCGATAAGAATTGTATGCTTCGGTAAAAATTCGGGTTGTCTGTAAAATTTTAATGTAAGTTGCAGTTTTTAATTAACTCAATTTGAACCATAACACAGGTAACATATCGTTGACTCAGAACTGCTATGTTGTTAAATTTGGTTATGTAAATCAGTATACTAACGCTTAAAGCTATGTACAAATATTGCTGAATAAGATAAATATTATAATATAATCTTTCTTATATAACACAATATACAAGCTAGAGAATCTTCACCCGATTTGAGTATTTTTATAATTCTGATAATTCGTACAAATATGCAATACGCTTTTTACAAAAGTCCTTGTGTCTGAGCTCTGAATTAATATATTAAATGCATTTATTCTGAGAAATATTTGTCTACTTCACTTTTACACATTGTACGAAGATTATGTTGAAAAGCTTGTCATAACTGAAATAGAAGACAATAACTCTGCAGCTACAAGTTCTATGAGCAGTCCAGGGGTAGGATTTTGAACAAACCATTTGAAACTGTAAATTTAGATGTCAACATTGAAAAAGCCTAGAAATATAGTCCATGCTAGTCTCATTTGGCAATATTTTCAGATTTCGTGCCATATTACATGATTATTTTGTTACATTTTAGTAAAAGTAACTGAGAAACAACATTTTTATAATCATAACAAGAAGTAATAAATAAACGTACCCTACAAGCATCAATGAAAAAGGTAAGTTTAATGCCATACTGCTGCAAGTTTGTGACAAATTTTCTGTACCAAGCATCAATCAAAGCATATTCACCAGCAACAAGACGAAATGTTTCTGTCTGAAAGTAATTCTTTGCAGCTTCTAGAAAACTAACATATATTCCGATTTGAAAACTGTGAAAATCAACAAGAATCTCTAAGCCATTCAATTCTTTCGATTTGGAAAT
>JAUZND010007233.1:0-10433 GCA_034780555.1 Coelogynopora nodosa
TTGAATTTTCACACATTTGGGGAAAAATATACTTGAATATACTTGAATTTTATTTTGGAAATAGTGTGGCCACCCTGATATAAACTAAGGGAATAACCATTTATTTGGTTGCAGAAATTTAAGATATTCACACGTAGACATCATAATATGTTTGATAATAATGGTGACAGCTTCAACGGGATATTTAAACAGTATCGAAATAAGTTATATTATAACTCTACGGTTCTACCGGATTTTGCTGATTGTTTACTGTGTGTTTCATAATTGTAGTTGTTGTTATTCTGTGTAGGAAGGTATTATAATAATGATTAATGCGCAGCTTCGGGTCAGATGCCGTTCTGTTTATTATGCATGGAACTATTTATAAGTACAATTCGGATGTTATATAAAGTATAACCGTAAACTGATGTTGTTGACGTGTTAATAACTTTAAGGATAATAACTTTCCTTCCTGAATTGTCCAATTAGTAATGATATGATCATGTGTACTTTTAGGTTTAATACAGATTGCAGTTGTGAGTTCTAGGAATATGTTTCTCATTGCGTGACGACTTTCTTTTTGAAAATATTTTTTAAATTATTATTTAATTTAGACATTAGTTCAAACATTATTTTTAAGAATCAATTTATTCTGGTAATAATAAAACTCGATATATTATATACAATGAATACATAATTATATGCATTTATCTAGATTATATCAAACCCAAGCTTTTGTTTTATATGAAAGCTGAACTTGCAGTTTGTGACACTTACGATAATGTCAGTGAGAAAAAGTCTTATTCCTAAATATCTGTATTTTCCAATCGATCTGTTTAGAATTCCTAAAAAAGAATTAAATGGGTTGGTCACTTAAGATAATTATTATAACTGATGTTAATTATTTTTCGACAAAACCTTGATAAAGGTTATTGAAGCTCGTTCTACTTTTTCATCAGGTTTCTATTTACAAAATAAAAAATGGGGAAATATTCATATATACATCATAGTTACCTTATCCATTATGGAATATTTTATTAAATTCTGTCAATCGCAATTATATTATTGTCACTACTTTAATATTTCAAATATTATAGCAAATTTATTTTTAAAATAAAAATGAATTACATTATATATTTAAGTTGTTTGCTGCGAGAAGTTGTGTTATTTGCTTTTTCTTAAAATAAAATTTTGAAAGTGACGAAGTCTCAATCAACTCTTTATTAACAATACAGATAATAACAAAATGTGATCACAAAGTTACTATCGCAATACTTGCCCTTATAGTCTTCCTATGTGATTTCGGCCTACTTATAACAGCGTATATTATATGTTTTATAACGTATATAAAACGGTTGTAACTTGAAAATGGCAATTAAAAAATCGTAAATATTTTAATTAAAAACACCTATTATCCTATTATATGCTAAATGTTATATTAGTGTCCTTTTGATTGTTCTGTTTTGTTTGTGATCTCTTGTTGCCTATTTATCGAGTCGTAATTATTTGTTGATCTCTCATAAATCGATAGTCAACTAACATCTAGGGAAGTTTGGAGCCGTGGTAGAGTGTTTTCCTGTGTTGTCGTTTAGTGTTTTAATCGACATTCATTATTGGAAATCAATAGCTATATCTCGCTCCATATTTAGTCCACGAAAGCGACTGTCAACATATTTCTCCTTCTTCAGCTGTTACTATCTTCAACATTCGTTTGATGGTTAATTTATGGTTTTGTGGATTATCTTTCTGAAACTATTCTTTGTATTTTAGAAAAATTTCTGCACACAGCTAAGTTAAGTTTGTTTCTGCTCATCCAATTTACTGATTTGATAGTGTACGTAGTACCGTAAAATGTTACATACAAGTATGTCTATGATCACGTGTATGTAAATATAAATCAATAAATGTCTCGACTTATTTCATGAATTTACATAATTAATATCCAAACGTGAGAACTTTAAATGTTTAAATGAATGAACCATTTTTTCGCTCGAATTATTGTGTTGAAATTTTTTTTAAGTGGTTCATTGTAGGACATTGCTTACAGATAATAGCAAGTTGAAGAGTTGAATCAATGTTGCATCTGATCATTGTATAGTATTACATATTATTCTTTTATCGATTGCTTCATTACCTATTATCGTTGATAATTTAATATGATTATTTTTTAACATATGTGAATTGAATGTATTACTTGCTAGAGGAAATCATTTATATATATTTTTACATAAATATTGAAATATTTATATAAATATTTAGACATATTTTGTCAATATGTGCATGTGTTATTAAGGTTAATAAACTTTCAATAAAAGTATTAGTGTCAAATTAAAATATTTAGATGTTGACCATTTTTACAATCTTGATTTGCAACATCAAGCCATTGTATTTATTTTCGGCTAACTTTCTGTACAAGCCGCGCATTTGTTTTCTTTCCTAACTATCTAATTCGCATTATTGTGTATTCAGATTAATTTATTAGTTACTTGTGGATATATTATCGACATTAATAAATACTGATGTTTTTTAATAATGAACATTGGGAATTGATATGTTAATTTTTATCATATTTTCATAACATTCGAAAGTTCTGTATGCTGTCAATATTGTTTCTCTAAAACTCATAAATGTTTATAAAACGGTAGATTAATTCAGTATTAAATATGTGAGTATTCACCCTTAATATTAGATCACACTATTACCACTGAAGTTGATTATATATATTTTAATTTTGCAACATTTCCAGATAATCTGATTGTGGCAAATATTATAAAACTGGAAAAATAGAGATTATATTTAATTATAGCTATGTCTTATTTGCAGAATTATAGCTATGTCTTATTTGCAGAAGTTTACAGATTTAAAAACATTTCTTGTTTTGAAATAGTCAGCATTTTAATGATATTGGAGTATTCAGAAATATTTTGGAACTTTTTTATGTCAATTGTTTTTAATTTTTAAATATTAAAAGTGTTCTTAAACTGTTTTCCGTTTCGTTCTCTAGTTATTTTGTACCACTGGATTTTGATTATAGCAACATTTTGTTCCAATTGTCTATTTTTATGTATTGCGCTATAATACTTCAATACGTACGACTTCAATCCTTCAAAGGTACTGAAAAATGTTTTACTCTAAATTGATGCATTATTCGGCAAATATGGGGTACGTGTGGCCCGCTAAAGAGTCAACAGGAACGAAACGGTTATATTTTTATTGTATATTTGAAAGATTTAATTTATTTGAGGGCCTACTATTTCTTATAATATGTTAACTCTGGTACTATATAGATTTTTTTCTTGTATAATAAGTCGAATCATGTGTTTTAATTAAGGTGCAGTTTTACCGTTTCATATGACAAAAACTGTATTTATACAACACATACTACTGCATAATGTTATATATACGACAACTTGATGTCAATGTCAATGTTTGTGCAATACTTCAGAGCTGTAGTATCCTATCTATAAAGATGTTAGATGCATCTACAATCACCCTTATCTCATGTTGCGGAAGTGATTATATCTACTGCATACAAACTATAATATTACTAAAACTGTCTGCGGAGTTTAGTAACATTTCATTATTCATACATTTATTTGTTGTTGTTGTTGTTATTCTTTTATTGAAATATATAAGTATTATTGATAATAAAAATATACCGTTTTTTGCTTCTACTTGTTATAATTATTATAACCAGATTAGTCATGTTTATTCGCTTTTTCAATCACCATTGTAGACGTAATTGAGGTTTAACGTGATCATTACAAACTAAAACGGTAGTAAGGGACTATAAAACGTCTCCTATTAATTTTATAAAACATGTTAAATCGAAAGTTTAAAATCTCCAATGTCCGTGGTTTATACTAAATCTTGGATAATTTGTAATGAATTTTGGCCCCAATACAAGAATAATATCGTAAATAATATTTCTGTGCTAAAAATAACTTTGAATCATTATTTTAGTCAATTCATGCTTGGAACGTCACAATTTCGCAGTTCATTGGATACACTTTCGGTCGGTTTTGATAATCGATTTGAATAATATTGATCTTCTAATTTGTACACAACGAATGTGGGAAATAGATTGAAATGTGTATCTTAAAACACATTAGTTGTCATATTTTGTCAATGAATTTATGAAATCATTCTACTATGAGATAACACGTTTCGTTTTTGTAACCAACGAATTGTTGCGTTTATTTTGTTTGGTCAACCAAGCTCTGATTAGACCTTCCCAAACCGGGGTGACCTTGGCTTGAACCCTTTCCTTATGCCTCTCCAACATATCCAGTTGCCTGGGCGTCTCCTTGGGCAACGGTCGCCCGGTGGATGGCGAGAGTGCCACCCTGCTGGAGGTGCAGCGGATGGGCGCGGAGACGACGGGGGATAGTTACCGCTACTTTGCCGAGGCGGTCTGGTCGCCCGTCTCTCAGCAGGGATTGGACAGTCTCAATGTGGTGACTGCGCCTGGTACGTAGCGAGTGGGGGCTGGTTAGTATCACTGCTTGCTCATATTAAAAAATACTTTAAGCTATATTATAATAATATGTTAACATATTTTTTTAATTAATACATTATTTGTTTTGTTACTTTTGTACGATTTCTAGGTATGATCGGTATGCATTTAAATAAAATTAACATTGAAATTTGGTTTTGTTACATACTTATGATCCCTGGTCTACTCTATAATTGGGACGTTTTTATTTATTGTTTCCTGGGTACCACTATATTAGGTTGGCATATTCTATTAATTATGAGCACCTAAATAGTGTACGCAACCACAGCTGCTCATTCTTTAAATCATAAGGTTTGTACGGTTCTGGATGCTCCCTCCACACATGCCGATTAATTGCTGAATTTAGTATCAGTTTCAGAGTTTTAAGCGGGCCTTTTGTTAAGAGTTATTAATTTTAGCCATTAATCGATATATAAATTAAATAGTAAAGGCTCAATAACACTAAATTATTTATTACGCCTGAATTTTTGGTTTTTAAGCAAACCTTCTACTGAGGCAACACAACAAAAGTGAAAAAAATTAACAGATTGCCGAAATTAAACCTACTAACAACTGTATGCAGGCAGTTTTGTATGCAGGTTTGCTTAAAAACCTAAAATTGAGGCGTAATAAATAATTTCGTGTTGTTGAGCCTTTACTTTTTAATTTATATTCATGCCAACACAAAATATTCACCGGATTATTCGACACATTGTGCATATTGCGCACTCTAGTCCTACTCGTAATTAGTAGGATATGCGACCCTGAAATAGTGGTACACATTAAATACAGGGTGTCTGCGACCGGGAAAATCCTGGAAAATGTTTAAGACACCGGGAATTTGTCGAATTCAAGGGGAAAACCGGGAGTTTAGCTATTTACAGAATGCAAACCGGAAATTAGTCTTGATATTTCTGTTATGTGTATTTTTAAAATTATCTGCTGGCATTTGTCCAGTCTTATTATCTTCTAATAAATGTGAGTTTTGTCATTTTCAACTAAATAACTTTTTTTTCTGCATAATCGTGTATTATATTATTATTGACTTCTTTTATGCTAAGCACAGCCATAATGACTGCATGCAGGGTAATTAAGCAACCCTGGATTGCTGAGCTGTTATTATGTAGTTTTTTGCTAATCTTGGTAGAGAAAAACAGGGAAAATGACATTTATTAGTCTGGAAAAACCGGGAATTCGATTGTGATATTTGTGATTGTGCCACCCTGTAAATAATCAATAAAAGCATCCTTGTTATAGAATGCAGTCCATCTATCGCAAGGATATCTTGAAGAGTCTTATGAAGAACGATCTACGGTCCATCATCGATTGTGCTTTACTATTATATTTGAAAGGTTTCATTTATTCTAACTTTAATTTTTAAATTATGTAAATTTTATATTTATTTTAAAGTTGGTGATACAATGGAATTTCTGTCCGTTCCCCCGTTGACCATTTTTAAATCAGAGTAGCTAAACGATATCTAAAAGATTTCGAAGCAAGGGGAACATCATAGAAGTGAAATCCGAGGGACTAGCATGGTCAAGTTGAATATTGACTTTGAAATAATGGAATTGAAGTTTACGAAGGTCTCTATTTATGATATTAAATATGAAACGTCCTTGACACAATGGCCATTTTCTCATACAAATCTGCACAACGGTAGTAGAAAACTGAATAATGAAAATTGACAACTGAAGAGAACACGTTTAGCTGAAAAGTTTATCTGAAATTTATGGTTCCCTCTATTATATCTAATGGGCCCTAATCTTTGAAATGTATGGTGCCCATATACAAATTATGTGATGTACATAGTTGTTTTCTATCTAAAACAAATAATGTTATCTAGGTGCCTCTAATGTACATATAACTAGATTTTTCATGGTTAATTTAGATCGTCTGCAGTAATACAATGTTTTATCCTGACACCTTTGGTACTCTTTTTACATATTCTTCTTTTTTTGTTGTTGAAAAGTTAAAAAAATAGTCTCACTGTAATCTAATCACATACTTTACTAATCACAGATTATTCTCCAATAATATTATACACTTTAATAATATAATAAGGTGTAGGTGTACATAATATAGTTAATATTGTATCTATATTATATTAATGATATATATATATATATTATATTATATAGACCATTTTAATCAGCTTAGGCAAAGCTATTTCAATGTCAGTATTTCTTGTCTGAACTGCACTTGATCATTTTGAAGTGTTGTTCACAGTATAGTTGGAGCATATTCTTTATTGATGCTAAGGAGTCATAAATAATGTGATGTCAATTATCCATTACATTAATATACAGCGAACTCGACAAAGTATTCTTTATTTTTATCATCTATAAGTGCTGAACAAACAACATCTCTTTACTGACTAGTGTCATTAAACACACGGATGTATTTAAGTAGGCCCTATCGGTATTGTTTTAATGTGCTTTTTAGTTCAAAATAATATGTCCATTTTATACAGATTATTATATATTATTTGCCAAATATTATTATCAATCTTGTGATAAAAATTTTGACAGTTTTCAAAACGTCATCGTAACATTCCTCATTTTCATGTAATATGTATACTTATTTTTATTATTTAATACTTTTAAATATGCCCTCAATTATTGCTGTAAAAACTATATTAACAAATGTGGACGTGGTCTGTGCATTACTATAATTTCTACTGTACTATAATAACAGCCGCATAGCAGTTATTTTATACCCTCCACATGGTTGCCACCAAGTTGGGATTTCGAAATTTGGTGTCTCGATCGGAAAAAAGTCGCGATTTAACAAGTTATTATCAGATTTTAGGATAAAATCAGGATTTCAGACACTTTGATCATAACAACTAAATGCATCTTCTACGGGTTTTATATATAATAGAACTATATACGTGATATATTTAGTAATATACTTTTTTAGCTTACTTTTCCTTGATTTTACATTTTGTATAGAAAAATATAGTCGGGACAAAATCGGAATTCAAAATGCTAGAGTAAGATGGTAACCACGACTCCAATATATTTTAGGTCAAACACAGGCAACACTCTTCCGCCTCATTTTCCAGATACCCGCGCTCTCATTACAATTGGTGCCCAATTTCACATAGAATCGATCAGTTTACCGGTTAACCTGCGCGTCGAGTGTAAGGCGAAGATCCTGGCGGAGGATGAGAAATCCTTCTTCCGACCATTTTCAACCAAGCGGCCGTTCAGTGAGGACTGCTGGTTGTATCTGGAGGAGGTATGTGACCATAGGTCCTATATGCATGAAGTTGTGGTCCTCAGTTGATGGATTTCAATTAAAAGTAGTAATTATATCATGTTGCCGGAATGATAGAGTGTCTGTTCCATTCAGTTGAGAGTGTACTCTCAATTGTCACAAATACATTGTTGACAGTGTTGGAAGCTTCACCGTTTTTGACTTGTGAGTTTTCGTCCACGTACAATAGTTCATTATTTAGACATCTTTGCATGTCTAAGCGATATAGTAGAGCGCTATAACCTCACAGACTTTACTGTTCGGTTCCCTGTGGCACAATGGTGTTAATGACACGATTTATTGTGTTTGACTCTCGGAATTAGATTATATTTTAGTAACTGGCTAAATTATTTCGATTGATATGTTTGATTTAACAAGTTTTGTTATTGTCGTTGTTATTTTTTACACAATTTCATTAACTAGGCTTTTTCAATTAATTATTAGTAGTATTTCAGGAGAAGTTTTATATTTTCTTTTAACCCTTCGTATCTGAAGGGGAGGGGTATGCCATTAAAAAATGAAATTAAGTTTTTCATTGAACAATGTAATGTATGACCCTGTTTTTTTTAATCAGCGGCTAAAATACTTTTATCTAAGTATAACAGTATAAACAGAAAATGAGATCATATCTAGGGGTTCAATCTTTTCTCTAGTCAATATTCAGTTGAATAATCCACTATTGGGGTCATTCATGACGTCATAATATTATACAACGTTCTATAAATGTATTTTATAACCTACTTCTGAATTTCTTATAGAATTTAGATGTGTGATAAGAATTATTATTAATATTTGTTCACTGGTTGGTACAACCTACTAGAAGTGAGGACTGCCTAAACATAAATTAAACTGACCGGTACCCAATTTAGTCCTTACAAAATTAAGTATTAATTTACTTATTGTTCTTTATTGAAATAAATTATGTCTCGTAATTATGTCTCATAATAAGAAAAGCAAATCTGTGAAGTATTCCTTTTTTTTAATATTCATAAGTTTGCACTATAAGAAACATTGATGCTTGTCAGCTGTTACATTTATATTGATTTTATCAGCTATATCATAATGATTTCGCAGTTGTTCTGCAAAATTTTCCCGCATAAAGTATAAATTTGCAGTTTGGAAAGAATTCCCTTTGACCATTTTTCTGTATTAACTTTGTTATACTACAGTATAAGAGTGGTATAAAGTTGTGCAGAAACATTATTATGGTGTGCTATTTTACGCACAACAACGATTTATTGCCTGAAAAAATCTGGCAAAAGATCTATGTCGTAACTAACATATTATTAAATCGTGTTTTTAATTTTCATTCTAAACATCATCGAATACTTTTTATCACACACGCCTTTTCTCTAACGTTGACTTGTCCCTCCCCCTTATTCCATCTAATAGACATTGACTGTATTATTTACACTTACAAGAGATGCCTTATCAATGCAATGTTAGTAGCCAATAGCTGTGTCAATTAACTATAATTATCTGCACAACATTATATATACACCATTACGAAGGAACAAATACTCCACGAATACTCTCCGTACATTCACTCTGGGTTTGAAGAACGTCAATAACAATCATTTTCTATGTAAAACAAATAATTTAAATAAAATAAAATACCTCTATTCCAAAAAGGACCAGTAATGTTGGTCTGTAGTAGGACGGGAGGCCCTGTATTCATGTGTTTGTAAGTGCTCCCTCTCTCCCTCTCTCTTGAGGAGCGGGACGCAGACGACTCAGTTCTATACGACGGCTACCAGGTGGCAGATGTCGTCTATTCGTCCACTGTCCACCTCCAGAGGACCAGTTCTTCTGGGTCATCCGACCTGACAATCGTCACCCCGCCCAGCGATGCTGTGGACACTTTCGACTTCAGAAATGGTGCGTCAGCCACTTGGGGTGCATCTTTTGTGAATACATTGTAAAGCTATAGGCACAGTTAGGTACTCTGGTATTGTGCAAAGAACGGGGCATTTCATTTGTGTTTTTTCGTGTTTTTATCAGCCATTTAAGGTTGTAGTTGCGGATACAGTACCGCCAAGCAGCCGCTAAGGGCGCGTGTAACTTGGGGGTACCGTCTCTGCCTTCAGTCCAGAAGATAGGGCAATCGATTTTTTGTACTCTTGGCCTTAGTAAACTGATTTGCTGGTCATAAGCTGAAATGGCGGCCTTCAATTATGATATTATCTGCAAAATACTCGGAGTATTGACAAAACGACCCTCCCTTAATAGCACATTATTTTTTGTTTTTACTAACAAGCTTTCATTCTGTACATACTATGATAATGTTTTAAACGTTACATTATTTGATTAATTTATTAAAAGCTAATAACAAAATTATATAATTGTATTGATTTTTAAATGTAAAATAAACGCTGATTACTGTGTACAGAAAGAAGATCACAGTTCCCATTATTTCTGTGAACAGAAAGAAAATGACAGTTACCATAATTACTGTTTCTAAACTATATATCGAGATAGTTTAATAAATCAATAATGCTAAAATATAATCTGAAATGTGTGGATTTTATTCTTTTCAGATTATAATATGTGTGCAAGTTGTGTGGTTAGTCATATAACAGGCATAGAAGCCTAGTGGTACCGATTTCAAGAGTAGTTTCTTAAGTAGTATGGAACATCTCTTTCTGCATCACCCCCCCCCCCTCCGCCCACGCATTTTTTTGATGACTCACCCCCCCCC
>JAUZND010007234.1:0-10433 GCA_034780555.1 Coelogynopora nodosa
TGGGGGTTAGTGATTTTTAATGCCTTTAAATGCATTTTAATTTATAAAGCTTCAACATTTTCAAGCACCAATTTATAGGCTCAGCTCCGTCTCGCCATATGCATGCCAGAGATTGTATGGGGCGCTATTTTTAACAAAAAAAACGAATACCCCTTTTCAATATCCTCTATCCACCCCTATCTACATATTTATCATATAAATTAGGAGGAACTATAAAAATGAAAATATTATATTTGTATGTGTCCAATGGCAATGGCAATGCCATGGCCAATATAAATATACTAGTTTATTTATTATTAATAATTATTTTACAATGTATAATAAATTTGACTATAATACCAATCATTTTATTTATTTAATCTAATTATTGAATTTATCCTATAAATTAGTCACTAATTAAACAGCATTATTTAGTTTTTTAATTATTAAGTTCAAATGTGTTAAAAACCTTTCTATATGTCTGTCATATATAAAACATTTCCATAAAATTTTATTTGCATAGAAGATATAATAATGGCTTAAATACATATTATTTAATACAAATATTATATATTTGTAATTATATTACCTAATATTTTTTTTTCTTTTCTTCTTCACAATTTGATAATTATTTAAAAAAAACTTAACTGACTAAATTTTAAGATAATTTAAAATGGTATATTGTTATATACAGGTATAGCCATAGGACATCTTAATTCAAGCATTAAGGCAATTTAAAGTATTAAAATGTAATCAAATTTAGGATCATTTAAAATGTATATAAATCCTAATAATATACATAAAAATAAAATATTATACAAAATTATATTAATTATTTTAAATATAATTAATAATATTATTCAAGATTCAATATATGAAATTACTAAAATTGAAAGACTATAAATATAATGAAAGTATTAAAGAATTACTTTAATTATATATTTTTTATTAAATGTGATTTGGATTGGTCAAAATATTAACATATTACTGACAAAAATTGTATTTAAATATATTTTTAAATTTAATATTAGATATTATTATTGACTTAAATTGTCCAGCATTTTGTACATGTAATTAGATTTAGAATGTAATTATAATCTCTAAAAATTCACAGTAATTCATATTTCAATCAATATAATTGTTTTTAAAATATTAAAAAACATGACTAAATTTTTATACTATAAGAGTAAGTATAGTATACATATGACTGAGGTAACTAATAAAATCAATTGTATATTATACACTTATTTATTTCGAAAATAGAATTAAAGGATACAAATAACTTCCCGAACTCATTTTTATCATATATCATTAGCTGGAATGTCCGCCATATTGTAAACAATCAACCTTAGAAACGATTTTAAATTAATTTCTAAAAATTCAGCTCAGTTTAACAATATTTTAATTATTCCAGTCGACAAAATACATCCATATTTCAAATTAAAAACTTTAAATAAAATTATTCGCAGCATAGAAAACAAACATTCATCAAAATAACACTTACTTGAAAATAATTTTTGTTATAATTTTTGCATATTCATTTTCATTTTAAACTATAATTTTATGGTATTAATGACTACCTGTATAATCAAATTAAACACAGGCCTATATACCGTTCAAAATATAAAAATAGTAAATATGATGTTAAATAAATATAACTTTATTACAAACACAATGTAGCTAGTAAAATAAATTGATATATACATAATTTGAAAATGTTAGTTTGGAAATATTTGCAACATTAATATCTTTTGACGCGACTAAAAGGTATTTTTTGGATATTTTATAATGGTTTTATTTTTATATCTGAAAAATTCACAATTTTTCAATGATAAGCACTTTTTTTAAATTGAAATATCGGTCACTTTTAATTTTTACGATATTTAGAGCAGTTTCGATTTTTAATAGGTTGTTTTTGAAACCTTACATAAATGCAAAATATCGAACATTTATTTGCGGTCGAACAAAACTAATAGTTTCATTTGGACAGTATAAATGAACATATTACAAGACACACTATATCATGAAGAATTATAAAAATCATATATTAATTAACCAAGCAAATATTACGATACTGCGTATTGTGAAAGTATGAACAACTATAAATTGTGGCTATTCTTGTTGTATTAACTTAAAATCATTATATTAGTTACAAATTTAAAAGAGTAAAGTAACAAACACATTATCTTCGTATTTTCCTACAAATGTTTAGTTTTTTTTAATTTATAACTGAAACAGTTAAGGGAACTTTTTTTCTTAATTTAGTGACACGAATTAATTTTTTTAAAAACATTAATTATATTATTTAGACAATAAATGAACATATTCAGAAAAACAACTATCAAAATCGCGAGAAAATTATGTGAAATTACGAGGAAATAGTTAGTATAATATCTGCATTGGATGGAGAGATACGCATTCTGTATCCCCTCATTGTATTCAAATTAATGTAACAAAAAATTAGCTTAATACTTTATAGCAATCATTTATGTTCCGCAAAAATATCCCCCTATTGCTCATCTTTTGATAACAACAACTGCAGAAACTTTATATTAATTGTATATTGTTAAAATTCATATTAAAGTACACAACATATGCTAAAATTGAGACAAAACATACAAAGTTAAATACAATTAAAGTGTATAGAGATAAACATTGAGGCATATTGACTGTCTCAAATTACTAGAGACAAAATACATGTATGTGTAAGTCCGATAAGAAAGATAAACAGCCATCTTGTGTTGAGAAGTGAAAACAGAAAATAGTTTTCAATACAATTCAATGCATTGATTAACTGAAATACAAAAGTCTAAAGTATAAAAAGGACGGTTGTCAAAATGCAAGGCAGGACTTCCACTGTGTGATCGACACAGTCGCAGAAGCGAGCCAGATTCGCTTGATCAAAAATAATCCAATTATTTGACTGAAAATGAAAGGATAGAAGCAATTCGCGAAAGTTATATAGTTGTTTGATTATGCTGCCTTAAAAATGAATAGACAAAACAATAAACTTCAGATTAAAATTATGTAATTAAATTATTGGTTAAAGTGAGCAGTAAGTTCACTATTAGTGCACTATTAGTTCTAATTAGTTCACTAATTAGAACTACTATTAGTTCACAGTATTTAAAATTAAATTAGTTATGAATAGAAGAATTACAGACTTTTAATATAAAAGTAGAAAAATAAAGGTCTAGCATTTTCGGAGGAACAGATTGAAATCAATGTCAGCAACTAAAATATTTTAAAACATACTATTCTTTCAAAAGAAAAAAGATTACTAACTGGCCATAATTTAACAAAAATATAAAGGCGAAAATGTTCAACGCACACGATAATTAAGGCGAAAAGTAACTTTAGTAATAAGTAATAAATAATAAGATGAACATAATGCAGAAACACTCAAAACTACCCAGTTAGGACATTATCAGCAGCATTCTCTCCATGATACAATAATAATGACTAGAATGGATGTTAAAATTAAATAATAATAATAAAGAAATTCAACATGATTTGTTAGTGCAAACTATCAAAAGTACACTTCAAAGGTATAATAAATAGAAGTAACAAGTGAATAAACAGTCACGAACATATAAATATCACTTCACTACATTCTATTAATAAGCGTTATAAACAGCAAAAATAATGAAGTCTTCTACTAGATACGATAAAAAATATCAATTCTATGAGAAAGCTTTGACTAGATGAACCGGTAATATAAATACATAACTGTAAAGGCGTAAATATTTTGCCAGAGCAAAATGCAGAAAAAAGTTCCAAAGATGACGTGTCCTACTTAACTCATTAGGTGAATAAAATCAATGATAAACAAGGTCAAAAATGTACAAAAAATGCAACTGTCAGAAAGATACAGAAAACTAAGTGCAAAGTAATTCTCTTAAACAATTAATTGAATGCTTATAATATAGAGAAACAGTCAGAAGTTGGTTGAGGAATGCAGCAACGAAGTCATACGATTAACCTACTGAGAGGTACACTGGTCCAATCGAAGAAGCGAAATGAATATTGAAAATGACGATGAACTGTAATAATGCATCAGTTTTGGGGCATGATATGTTTAACAGTTAACGGGATAGATTGTGCGTGTGGGGCTGTACTGATATAATATAGAGTAATCTGGTTCAGAGTCGTTCTTGGATTTTTCGCTGAAGACTGGATGCTTTTTGTTTTGTGCTGGAAAGCTCTCCGTTATCCGATGACGCGCCAAATAGACGCATCTTTTCACGAAAGCTCAGGTGTTCAGCTCCGTCAGTGCTCTTGAGGCTACCTGTAGGATTAGAAAAATACCTAGTTCTGCTAGAGTTGAAGTGACATTAACTGAAAGTTTGGTTGTTAAATAATATATTATATGCACGCACTAATTATTATACTAGTGATATTAAATTTAGAAAAAACAGTATTAACATAGCATATTACTAACAAGTACTGTAGTACAAATTAAAAACTTCTTTAAAATTGACGAGACATATGACAATAATACAATAAGATATAAGTTACACGAAGCTCAAATTCATATTTAAAATAAAAACTATACAGCTTCTATTGCTTATTTATAGCAGATTACTTCATTAATCGGAAGCCATTCCTCATATGTCTTCAAAAACCAGAGATTACAAGTAAGAAATATAATTTTTACCACGTTAATTAATTTTTTGAAATTTTATACATCTCTCACTTAACTAAATATTAAAATTCCCTCAAAATAAATATTTGACAGTAAGAGTTAACTTATATTTAAATTTAGTACCGCTGTAGATTCTTATTATTATAAATATTCTTACCAATTATCATTTGAAGTAGTTTTTTACTCGTATTTTTAATTAATCTAAATTCAGAATATATTACAATTATTACTTAACTTATTCATGAAAAATGATATAGACATATAGAACACTAGGCTAAAATATTTCCACAAAATTAAACTTGTTTTCAAACTTGCTGTAAATTGTAAATGTATCCTGTAATTATGTAAACATTTCTGACATAATAGATTAGATTAGTAAGAACTATATAATTATATTGATATAAAAGTATAATTTCATTACTTATTTAATATTAATAGGATCTTGCCTGTGTTTCGGAGCATCACTACTGACACCCTACAATATATATATATATAATATATACATAGGGACAACAGGTATAACTAGCCTTTAAAAATCCCTCTCGAAGCGAAACAATTCCAAACGTACAGACCAATCATGGAAAAAACTGAGAAAATCTATTTGAAATTTAAAAAAAACATATTTAAATTTATATATATACAAATATATATATATACATACATATATAATAAAACAAAAGCTGCTTCGCATACTTCCACCTACCTGACTCTCCACCAGCAGTGGTTCGCTCGGTACTCTTCTCCCTGCGGCGAACCGCGTACAGATCCCGGTAGGTCTCCTGAGTCCCGATCACCCCGGTGCTACTGCTCACCCCAACACTGATCTTTGACCTGGCCACAGGGCGACGCTGGTGGTTCATGGCGTTGCTGTTGCCGATGACGCCGGGTGAGTCGGTACGAGCGTTCCCCTGGAGGTGGTAGCCGTTGGTCGTCTGGGTAGTGGTGGGGGGATCGTCGAGGCTGGTGCTCGGGGTTGAGAAGCTGGGTGTGCGAGATCTACGAGTGTAGTTGAGGAGGGGGAGGGAGAGGGTAGATTTGTATGTGTGTGTGTGTGCGTGCGGTGAAGAGAAGGAAGTACGAGCCGAGGGAAGCATTGGGGAGGAATTGGAAGAGAGAATAAGAGAGAAAATCAAAGTGCAAAAATATAGAGAAATATTTTTTTAAATTGAAGAATCAAATGGAGAAACATAAAAAGGTTGGGTAAAAGGGGCCGAAAAAAAGAGATTATGAAAAGGTAGAGAAACAAAAGTGAGACTTAGATGAATAAATGGGAAAAAAGAGAAGTGTTAAAAATGTTTGAAAGGGACACCAATTTGGAATGAAGAACAGCAAAAGTTATAGTGTCAAATTAAATGGTGCAATATGAAGCAGCAAAATCCCTGTCTGGAACGTGGAAAGGGAGAATAATAAAAGTTACAGTTTGTTAGAGTAAGTTGTTCCTTTATTTTTTATTTAATGATTTGTGAAGTCGTATAATCCGTAATTATGGTATTATTTGTTTGTACTTTGTACTAAAGGGTTAAAACAAAACCACATCCATGGCAAAGTTTAGTCCATAATCTAATAAATATATATGCGTGTAAAATTGATAAAAATACACAAATTTACATTACATAAACATTATAATTCATAAATAAATAAGCACTTTTGTGCGAATCATGAAAACAAGTGACCACGCAAAGACCCACTCACCTGGGCTTGGGAGCGGTACGCGGTGGACCGGCACTGAACAGATTGTTGCTCGCCGGCAGGACACTTGAAGTGGGCACAAACTGACGACCCACCTCCGCACCAGCGACAGTTGACTGGACCACCCGGCTGCCTCCTCCACCTCTACCGGCCAACGGGAAGCTGCGTCTGCCCGCGGCTATTGGCGCCCCCGATATTGGCGGCGGCGATGAGGGGGAGGGGGAGTCGTCGCAGTCGTCAGGGGGGAGAGTGCCTCGCGACGAGGACCAGCGACCAATTAAGTTGGAGGAGGGCTGGAAGTCACGTGATCCGAGGGGTTTGCGACGGGAGGCCTCGAGGCGGGTTATCTCAGCTTCCTGCTCGTCGTGTTGCCGCTTTTCCTCGGCTCGGAGCACCTGACAAAAAACACACCGACCGGCCATGTTGGAAGTTATCCGTCATATTATCACTCGTCGAAACGACGATATATTTTAGTTTAATGAAAGACAAAAGTTTCCAACGTAATGCGTAGTTATATATGAAGTTTTAGTACCATTTGTGAAGAGCTTGGGGGGGAACTAAATTTGTGATTATCGACAGACTTCATTTATCGCTGATGACTAGTTGATATGGCAAACATATAAAGATAAAATATATTTGGAGAGCAAAAAATTAAATCCCAACTATCCTGTAATAGCATTATATTTTCGGTTCAAAGGTCTTGCAGGGTTCCTACTGTCTTCTGAAAAGAATATCCAAGACATATCCAGGATAAAATTAAAATTAAATCCAGGGGATCCATACAGGAGATCCAGGAGATACAGCAGATTTAGAAATCCACTAACATTTTTAAATATTTTATACACATTAACAAACGTTGAAAGAATATTAGTATTTTAAAAGATACAATTAATGGTTAGAATTACAAGCGGTAGCAAAATACATTTTTTAAATTTATACGAAAAAATATCCAGAACAATTGAAAAATTTTTTAATATAAAATATCCAGGGTTGGTAGGAACACTGTCTTCACTGCGTGATCAAATAGATTGTATAAATTATTTTTCTGATTTTCTGAAAATGAATAACTAGGCAAGTTTTAACCTGGAGTTTGGATACAATTTAAACGTTGCACACAGTCACATTGACACAGACAAACAAACAAGGCTATTGTAGATTACATTATGTTGAAGTAATACAATAGGTTCTTAAAACAAAAAATAATATAAAATAATAATCAGAGTGATAAAAAACAATTTGACTATATTATATTCTAAAATGCTGCTCTTGATTCTTTTCTGTGTGTAACCCTCTGAAATTATACACCTTTACAAGACTAACAAATAAACAAGTACCTGACAATATCTACTGTCATTTTAGATTTTTTTAAAACCATATAGCGCCTACATAATATAGGAGGAGACAGCCCGCAAATTTATGAGATTCATGAACAATTACTTATAGGTAATAAATCAATTATTTTATGAATGTATATAACACAATATTGAATAGTCATTTAGAATAATATGCTCCCCAAATAAATATGTCGCGAATTTTGTCTAAACTGGTTTTCGTAACTGATAAAACCTTATCGGGACTAAATACAGCTAAGACTATACCTGCTGCCTTCGAAGCCATTTCTCCTGGTCTTCAAGTCGAAGTTGCATTTGTGCTTCCTGACGTCTACGTTCCTCTTCCCGACTTCGCTCGAATTCTGCAACAATTCGCTCCGTTCTAGTCGCGAAAAGAAAGAAAAGATTTAGATGCCGGCGTAAATGATATCTTATTTGTATGGCCATTAAGCATTGTGTAATACTTTTAATAGTATAAATTTGAAACGATAACTTCAATTTTAAATATATAATTAAATACCAAAGTTTAATAACGTATTAAATAAGAGCAATAGACATAACGATGTATACCACAGTCTATAAAAATAATATATTGGAATAATTGAAAACATTCTATATTATTATAAAATGCACTAATTATGACTACCACAAAAAATATATTAGTTTTTAAATAAAAGAGAAAAGCCTAGTCAAAATATTATAAAATAATATTATTTATTGTTAAATGAATGTACAGAACATGTTCTAGAACATTCTATATTATTGTCATAGAAACCTAAGATGAAAAACTGCAGTAAAATACAAAATATATCCAGATAGATATGCGCGTAAAACATTATGAATTACGTATTACAAAACACATATTAATAATAAGTTTTGACCATAATATTCCCATAAGCCATTCTCCACAACATTGTTGTATAATGCTTTTTCAATGATAATGCAAAATAATGCAAGTAACTCTCAAAAATAACTATTTTAAATTAATAAAAGTATACAAAAAGTTTATGAAATTATGCAAATTAATTATACAATATATTTATATTTATTTTATCCAATCATCAACACAAGAAGAAAAAGTTAATTTAGCTAGAAATAAAAAAAATTATTGTGGAACAATTGTGAACTTTTTTTTTCATTTTACATAAAAATACAATGTTAATGACTAGTTTAACGTATAAAATTTTGATATATAATTGTCACATAGTTAAGTTTAAATTAAAATCATAATAATTCAATTTGTAAAGAAGTTTTGCCGTGGTCATAATATTGCCTATATTATATCCTACTGACTCTTGAGTTTCAAACAAATCAAAGTAGAAGCGACAGAACTTTCACAATAGACTTTTTATCAAAAATAATTAACGCTTTTTAGAACGAGAGATATACCTATTTCTACAAACTAGACTACAATCTTTAGTTTTAAACCGAATCTCATAGAGCATTGCACACGCAGACACCGCAGACAGTCATCTACTCTACTGAACTGAGTGACCCACGGGGGCAATAGAAGCCCCCCGCCCCGCCCTGCCACACTCACTTCTGCTCCACCAGACGGTCCAGTCTCTCGAGTTGGTCCCGATCCTCCTGGTCCTGCTGCTTGTGCCGGTCCAGACTGCGCTCCAGGTTCTCGCGCATCGAGCGGAGCAGGTTGGCCCGACTCTGCGGATTCAGAAGATAAGATGATGGGCACAGGTTTTGAGAGGGGTTTGAAACTGTTACTACTGAATTCAATGATTATAGGGTTACTTATACAATTGAAACTATAGTTAAAATTAATAGCCTGTTTTAATTGAACTTGATAGAACAGGATTGTTTACATGAATATTAAGATGTTACTTACATTATGAAGAAAACATTAATTGTAGAACATGTGAAATATGTATTTAGAATAATATGTAAACTATAAGGCAAAATGAGAGATTGTGAAAATAATGTGATTAAATTTGGAGGAAATAAAAAATATATGATATTTAAAAATAAATAAACTCAAATCACTATTTGTCCAAAAATTTATTATAAATAATATTTTGGCATTGTGAAGACTCCAATATAAACTTATTTTTCAACTTAATTTGATCTTTATTATTTAACTTTTTTTATACAAATTTATATATTTATATATATATTTTTTATTAATCTCAGTAGTTTTTAAGTTACAATAATCAGCGATTCTCTTCATTACATCAAAATAGAACAAAGGTTTTTCAACCTATTTTAATTCCTGTTCATTAATAAACAGTTTTCATACCTAATGCTCAACTTGGACATTTATTTTTGTAATATAATAAATAACAAACATATTTTTCCTGCTGTTCGTTATTAAATTAATACTCATAATAATTTATAAAATCAAAATATGAATTAATGGATATCGATCAATTATATTAATTAGCAAATTTCAGATTTCGTGATTTTATAACAAAAATATTTATCGTAAGGATTTTTTACTTGATCAGATGTAATTTAATGACAGCCGATTATTTCATAATGAAGTTAAAATGTTGTGTAATGTTAAAGATCTTTTTTTCAAAAATCTTAATTTTGACACAATCTTTCAAACGCGATATATTTTGTTGTTTCTTTATATAATATAGAAGTTATGCGACTTCGTCTATTTATAGGTAGCTATATTACATTTCATAATATTAAACAATAATATATTATGAGAGAGAGAGAGAGAGAGAGAGAGAGAGAGAGAGAGAGAAAGATAGAGAGAGCGAGAGCAGCACTCACCGCATGACTGACGCCCTCCGATTCCCCGGTCCCCCCATCACCCCCATCCGAGC
>JAUZND010007235.1:0-10433 GCA_034780555.1 Coelogynopora nodosa
AGAAAATGAAGGAATTCCACCAAGTTATACTTGTACTTATAACACAGGCCTAGGAAATGAGAGGATGATAAGTCATGACAAATATAAATTGAATAAAAATCAAAAAATATCAATAAATTATCAAAACGACTACCAAAAACACAGTAAAAAAATATAATAATAATATTAAGTTGATTCAAAGGAAAACATTAGTCAGGACCGAACTCCAGAATATATATATATACTGTGAGTTCATAATCCAGAAAGACTTGTACATCGTAAAACAGCCTGAAGTGGTAAGATGACCACAGTGTTACCTGTGGATTTAAAAGAAGGACTACCAAATCCAAAAGGCAAAAAATACCTATAGGAATACCTATAAAATCAAATTATAAATAAGAACACGTGGCCGAATTCATTGAAATAAGTAATTGAATAAGATAAAGAAGTTGGTAAACATTTTGTAACCTCCATCACAAACAACATCCTGTGTTTCATAGCATGTAATAAATACATTGACCTGTAAGTTACAGAAAATAGTTCGTGTCAAAAATTATTAAACTATGAATCAAACAGGAAATCAGAGTAGCCTAAATACTTAATTTGACAAATGTGTACAATACGATAGATTTGTCCAATATTATTGTTTTCAGAATTTTTAGTATTTTGTCCTCAATTAATAACTCTTAAAACATCCGTAAGCTTGTTCAAAATGTAAGTTTCAATTAGAACACTTCTAAACAATGAAACTATAAATGAATATAACAAACATGACATTTTTAGTTTCAAGAAATGTTGTGTGTTTACCTGTGTATGTTTCTATTGTTATAAAATACCAATGAAGCAATGGAAACATATCAATTGAATTGAAATTAAATGAAATCTGGTAATTTGTGAATCTAGAAACATTCCTCACTGGTATAAAGTCTTAATTGGTACAATTTGATTCCATCTGCTATTTTATGAACCCTAGTTTTGGGACACTTTTTCTCATATCGCAAACTGTACTTGCTATCCACCTGGCCTATTTTGTCCGTATCGTAGGAAAGAAATAGTGGTAAGTCAGGTTGACAGAACAATATATCTCACCTCGAATTTTGAGATTTAAATCTCGATATATATTATACAAGAAATAAATTATATGAAGCCAGAAGCCACTTCTTTAGAAAAGCGACATAAATGTGAATCAATATCTTGGTAAGAAGAAATGAGACGAAAGATTTAAAACAACGCAGAGTTTTAAGCACATGTGTCACCAGTTATTGCTACATGGGTTTTTTTCTGTTACAGTTGAAAAATACATATATTCTTGTGTATATATTGAGAGAATAAAAATGGAAGTAGATGTACTGAATTGACGGTCGTGTCTTTTTAACGTCTGTTGTTTTACGGGAAATTATAAAGCTATAACAAAATTATACGTTGAAAGTAGGGCTAAAAAAAGATGGCAATGCTCCTAACACCACATGCCTATGCAATTTAAAAAAATATTTGAAAATATTTCTTATTCACAAAAATATAAACTGACGTATTTTTAGCATGTTAATCATTATAATTTTGTATATAGTTTACTTATAGTTTACTTATAGTTTACTTATAGTTTACTTATATATAACAGCAGTATATTTCAAAATAAACATGTTTGGAACTAATCATTGGAAATTGGGTTACCGGACAAAATTTTCTACCTATAATAAAATGATTTTTTTTAAAACATTCACTAAAACGATCATATCAGTTTTGCTAAATATATAAGTATTATATATATTATATTTAGATTTAAATTTAAATTAATATTGCTATTGAATCTAATGAAACGTAGGGCTGCTTGCGGTAATGCATGACCTGCCGTGGTCTCCATAAAAATAACGAAATGTTTTCAGATTAAGTAAATTACATTATCTAATTCTCATTCTCAACGTGTTATATTGTTTTTTTAAGGATTAAATTCCATTTCGTATTCACATATTTTACATCTAAATAGTATAATTCATTTGCGGATTATATTTAATGAAATGTTATATTTTTTCACAATCTATATATTAATGCATTTTGCAAATTGCAGCCTGAATATTAAATTTATTGTTGTATATAAATTTCATTTTATTGCAATATATTCTGTGCGTTTTTTAATGCTGATCGATATTTTTCTCAACATATTATATTCTCTAAACAGTTTTCATTATTTATTTATTACAATTTAGTGGCCTCTTGTTAACGTTTCAACATTTAAATAATATGGATTGAATCTTTTATAAATTCTGAGATGTGTATAAAACTATTTTCGAAAAAACATCTTTTAAAATATAACAATAATGGCATGTTACGTTTAATAATGTCAATTTTAAGAGCCGCAATTGTCCGACTAATCACTTGATAAGAGTGGGAACAACATCGAGAGAATTGTAAACTCAGTTTTCGTGACCTACGGGGGCAAACTGAACTCACCGTTCGTGGCCCCTTCTGACTGAGGAAGAGCGCGTGGGCGGGAGGCGGCTCTGAGGTGGAACATCCCGCACTACGACTCCTCTGCAGCGGCAGCGAGAACAGCTTGCTCCACGTACCCCGCTCCTTCGCCTTCGTGACAGTTTCATGCTCGATGGGTACCGCCACCGTGGTGCACGTCACGGCTCTGGGGGAGGGACTGTCGGGTCCGCTCCCGGCACAAGCGCTGCCCAGAGACGACTGGCCGGGCAGGGAGCCTACAGACGCTGTACTGGACCGGCCATGCTGGTACGGGGAGGTGGAGGTGGGGGCAGACTTGGCCTGCAACGCCGACCGCTTGAGTGTATTTTCATCGCCAGCGGAGGCCGTCTTGGCCAGTGCCGCCGCCGCGTTGACACGGATGGAAGCGGAAACGGGGGACTGAGTTCCCGAGAACTCGACACTCTCCGGCTCCTCCTGCTCCTCTTCCTCGATGTCGTCGTCCGCCAGCGACTCCGTGTCGTCCTCCTCATCCTCCTCGTCCTCGTCGGTAGTCGAGTCCTCCTCGCGGTCACACTCCCCTACGTCGAACAGGCAGCGAGTGGACTCGGGCGGTGATGAGGTGTTGGGCGAGGATGAGGGCGACACTGTGCCGGGCTCTTTGCTGCCCTCTGCCTCCTGCCCCTCAAGGCGTGAGACGTGGGGCAGCTTGCGGTGGTGGATGATCCGGCTGCCACCCGCCGTGGCTATCTTGGCCATCTCGGCGGCCTGTGCCAGATAGGCGGCACTGTAGGAGGGGCCGCACTGCTCGTAGCCGTCGGCTCCCGAGATGGAGATGGGAACTTCCGCGTGTCGGATGCTCTCCTCGTTCTCTCCACATGTGCTCACAGAGAGCGGAGTTTCGTCCACCTTGGCCTTGCCTGTTGGCGCGTCGTTCATGGTTTTCTATAGGCGGTGTGTCCTCTACACGGGCCGATACTTAATCATGAGAGAATGAAGAAAAAGACAAAACAACCGCTGTGTACAGTGTCAGAACTAAGGGAATGTTGACTAGAGTTGTCGAGCTGTACAATACACGAGCTATACTAAGAGTTCTGGTTGATGGGCGAGAGACGCCAATAATTTAGAGATAATATTTCAATGTCAAATATCCCTGACAATGTCTTTAATGCAGATTTCAGTGAGGATCTAGTCGGAATTTTATAGCTATTAAAACTCAACAGCACATGGCCTGTTCCCAATCAAGAAAAGTTGGAAGAAATTTCAGAAAAAAAGGCAGATGAGTGTGAATGAACAGTTTAGCAAGGTTTCAGTTGTCAACTCACGACACTTTCTACCGCGGTAACACTAACTCTCTATTCCACAATGAAGAAGAAAAAGAGAGGAATATTGCACCACCAAGCAAGTATTCTGACAGAATGAATCCCTAACAAGCCATGTCCAGTTTAATAGTATTGGTGCTACAGGCACATATTCTTTTTCAACAAGAGGGGGAAAAAAAGGACTTGGCGCGATATGTAGAAGAACGGAGCGAACGATATAGATAGCGAGTGATAGAAAAATGAAGGTCTGGGGGTGGTTCTCGGCGCGTATCCGCGCGTATGTTCTGCCGCGCTGTGCAACGATGCCTTTGCGCTGACTGGGTTCCTGTCTTGTGCTGGAGCACCCACAATGTTGCCTGTATGTATGTCACGAGAACGTCCTTAGACTAAAACAAGAGGAGGAAAAAATTCACTCCGTCAAAGTGCTTTTACCCCATTTGCGTTTCCCCCCCTTCGCTCTTTCTTATTTTTCGTTCGCCAGTTCGTCAGGGGGGAAGGAGAGAAAGAGACAGTGTAGAAGGGAGATCAAGAGAAAGAGAGAGAGAGATATCGGATCAATAATAAAGTAAAGTCGGAGAGATGGTTAAGAGTGGGAAAGGATAGACCGGTAAAGTCATGAACTAATAGACTTGTGGGCGAGAGAGACGCGAATTACAGATCTTCATGGCAAATTGTAATTGTTAGTGTCAGCGACTGCGCAACGAACCACATTATATCCGCTTATAACAGTTATATAATTTTATATTTAATTATAATGTGCATAATAGCAATACTGATCACAACGCAAGCACAGAGAGTCATGTAGCTATTTTAGTGTTATTATTGTATAATATACAATCCATCAATGATGGATTAATTGGATTAATTATGTTGTTAACCTTTGCAACATCATGCTTTTTAGTATAATATAAGCATGTAAGAAACACATATATTGTATATATATATGTTTCAAAAATAATACGGATAATTAACTATAAATAAATAAATTAAAATATAAAATCGATTAACTAGTGATAAGCTAGAATTATCTACTTTTTTATGCTGAATATTTTTATATTAATAAATATTTAAACGAATAAGCGAGTTGAGTGAATTTATTAAAAACATAGAAATTAATATTATTTTTTGTTGAAATTGCATATGGCGCATCTTCCCTTAATATAGTCAATAAAATACAGACCTATAAAAAAATTATTATTATTTTAAGAAGAGTTCGGATTAATGACCTGTGGCAATATAAAGCATATTTTTTATATCGATATGACTGTGAAAAAACACGCAATAAAACACACTTTTTTTGTAAATTTGTTAACGGTAATTGTACCAGAAAATAAAACAATTTAAATAGTAGTAGACTATAGAGGGGACGATAAGGGAAAGTTCGTCGATGTATTTTGTAAGTTGCAGATTTTAGTTTCAAATATGGGTATCATGATGAATTATTATCGGATGACGCGCCAAATACTAAAATCCATTTTCTTATGCGATGATTATTGAATAATTAATCGATATAATAAGTTTTAAATATTATATTATATATTTTAATATATATATAAATATAAATATATTTACTGTACATTTAGATTTAGGACCTTATAAATATATTTGTAATTAGGAATATGTGCGTTTCAGCATATATAAATATATTATGACAATTTATACATAATAAAATATATATTGTAAACAAATGATAATATCCAATCTATACATAAATATATGATTTTTTAACATCTCTACAGATAAGGTTCAAAAAAGGGGACCGTGTGGTTCAAAAATGAATCACGTGGATCAAATTAAATATGGATAAATTGTGCAGAATGTTATCATGTTATTTTTAAATTTTAAATTGAAGGATAACTTTTAAACACGACTAACTTTAAAAAGACAAAAAAATAACGTTATCTACATATAACATAATAAAGTTTGAAACACATCATCAGAATGGAAAATACGGATTCTATTATTCTAATTTACTGTCACCCAGATTATTTCAACCATGTTCTACAAACATCAGACGGCTCCAAAGAATATTATCTGTGCTGGAATCTTGAAATGGTTATATGGATAGCAGTGACATCAGACAGTGACAGTGACATCAGACAGTGACAGTGACATCAGACAGTGACAGTGACATCAGACAGTGACAGTGACATCAGGCAGTGACAGTGACATCAGACAGTGACAGTGACATCAGGCAGTGACAGTGACAGTGAAAGTGACAGTGACATCGCGTACCAGATTATACACTGGGATCCTTGGATCACTAATTAATTGACTAATTGCTGAAAAAGTAACCAACCCTCCAAAGAGAGTAACTTTTGCGTGTTACGTGGAATTTTGTGGGATACTTCTTTTTACTAGTTATATATATATATATCTAAATATTATTAGTTATCGTTAATATTCGGTGAGATTATGAAGATATCTACTAGACGTTTGTGGGAGAGTATTGTATCTAACTTATCTCCCATAAGCATTAGCTCTGGATGGACATAGCTATAGTTTTACATGTGGCAACCCATATAAGTATTCAACCAGATATGCTATTCAGTATATTAATCTAATTTCTGCTCTGGAAAGTTTCCTTTCAAACTGTAATTCAGTAGAGTATAGAAATACTATTACAAGTCCGACATAGACTTAAAAACGAAGGTTGCCGATTATTGTACCACATTTGTATTATGAAAGTAAACAAGGAAGGAACATGAATTAACTATTTTTGAAACTGTAATAACACGATTTAAATAATAACGATTTCCTCTTTTTTTAAAACATAGAGTTTCGTGCTTTTGTGATCGATGATATGATCACTAATGTGGAGTATACGAAATCTACGTCATCAATCCACGGTAATTACCTAAGAGTTTAAGTTACAGATTTATTAAATTTCATAAAGCAGTTCACTTTGTTGATCCATTCATCTAGTCGAATGGTATTATGATTCTTTTATGGTTGATTAATTATTCGAATTTCGTAAGCAGTTCACTTTATTTATGGTCCCACTTTTTCATCAATTTTCAAACGTTTTTCAATAAATTTATTCTCCTGGAATGTTTCAAACGATTTTTCAACCATGAATGCAGTTGTGGTACGCTTTTCCGTCCGATTTGTCAAATTTTCTAATTGAACAGTTTATGTTTTGCCGCCTAAAAGTGTCAAAAAGCGCATATTTTACAGCTTTGAGTCTTTGACTGTGTTGGGCCCTTCATTCTGTGAGTTCTCTGATCTTGAGCCAGTCTTTGACCGTGTTGGGCCCTTCATTCTGTGAGTGCTCTGAGCTTGAGCCAGTCTTTGACCGTGTTGAGCCCTTCATTCTGTGAGTGCTCTGAGCTTGAGCCAGTCTTTGACCGTGTTGGGCCTTCCATTCTTTGAGTGCTCTGATCTTGAGCCAGTCTTTGATGCTTTCTTTGCAAGTTTACTAAGCGTGTTGTATTGATGAATGTAAAATGCACAAAATATATCGTCAACTCACTATAACATATATATATAAAGCTTTCTTTTTTAGTTATTAACTCTCTCAAAGAAAATGAACGGCAGACAAGTATAAATCTGGTTTGTAAAGAGAGGTCATTCTGGTTGAAAAGCGAAAATAGTTTGTGTTAAAATTCTATTGTTATTTTTATTACAGCCATATAGCCATGAGATGTATATAAGATATGAAATAAAACACGAAGCGAAGCTTAATGTTTATTTATCAAAAAGAGTTTAAACTGAATTTCTCTACGGCAATTATAAAACATAAATAACAAATTTGTATTTGTATTATAGACGTATATATATATATGTGTTTATATATGTGTCTATATTGTGTTTATATTCTAGTAATACTTACCCGTGCAAAATCATAAATTATAAATTTCACTGTGTTCCATAAAATGTATAATATGATTTTTTTAATATATGTGTTCAGTACTGAAAAAATAACGATGTCAAAAGAAAATTATCATAAATATAATAAATAAAGACAATAATGGTCACTTGTGAGGCACGCAAAAGAAAAACCACAATGAAATTAAATGAATTTCACCTCTCTTGATGAAAGGTAAAAGCTCGGATATTTTGTATTAAGTGTAATAAACTTAAATGTTTTAAATGTTTGTTTTGCATCATAAATATATATTTTTTAAGTAAATAATTTTAAAAATGTATTTAATTAAATTGAAAAAACTTATTCCAACAATATTTAACCATTGATAATATTTAAATAGGTATCAATATTTTATTTTATATTATACAACATTATCAATAATTTAACAATAATATTCCAACAATTAAGACACTTACAAGTTATCAAAATATTTTAATAAAACAATTCACAAAGTTACAAAGTATATCTATATAGTGGATTTATAAAAATAAATGGAAATATGAGCAAATTTATCTAAAATGTATAATTGAATACAAAAGTCTATATTATAAAGTTTATAACATGAAACAATAATTTTAATATTTAAAATTCATTGGCGGTTATATCCTTCTCAAATATTTTTTTAAAATATTAATATACACGTTCTTATTGAAAGTTGGTGACAAATAACGCGTTCATTTTGTTTTAGTCTCCTTAAAATATTTATACATTTTATTACTTCTGAAAAATCAAAATATTTATTCCACTTTTAAACCGGCTTTCCAAGTTTTAAAGGCTTTCCAAGATACATTATTGAAGCTGACATTCACTTTTTTATTATTATTTTTTAAATGTTTGCCCAGGTTATGATGTTGTTTCACTGATAACAATGAAAGATTTATCGTTTGTATATTGAGATATAGTTAATATGTCGTGATATTATGCTTATTTATTTAGATTGTGTCAATGAAATATTAGCTTTTAATTCGTTTATCCGCGGTGTTTACCTCTCCTTCAGTAGACATTACTGATAGCCACATCTAATAAACGTCAATCGGTTAATAAACTACTTCGGTTAAAGTGTTTGGTGTATATATCTCGATAAAACAAAAACAAACTGGTTGAATCTGGCTGTGTTAATCGCAACAAGTTTATATATTGGGAAATGAAGGAGGACGTGTGTTGGACCATATTAAATCTAGTTGAACTGAACTATAGTGCTTCTTGGAAGGATGTACATTTATTGGGTTCAATCGTGTGTAGTTTAGTTAGAACTTTTCAGATCATACAATACACGCAGTAAAGTCAGTCAGTTCTGGAACATTCTAGTTTGAATTAAATTATGCACTATCAAGTGTATCTTCTCAATTTAAGAAGAAGAAGATATTTCATTATTTATTTATAAATAAATGTCAGATAGAATGTTTGAAAAGATTGCGTTTGATATGGTTAAAAAACTGATTTAAAATGTATTTAAGAAATATCTCTCCTTCATGTAGTCCATAAAATTATGACGTGTTAATTTTACTTATTTAAAAACAACGTGAAATTAATAATTGAACTTGGTTGCATTACGAACATGAAAAACACATAACTCTTTAGCTCCCCTCCATAAAAATCTCACAAACGTATCAAACACATTTCATGCATATTGATAAAAAAAACTTCTTAATCTTCCTCATTGCACAATGGTATTGTTTAAAGATGTTTTCATATAGGTATATTTGTAAAATATATTAATAAGCAAATATATCTCATAACATTGTAGTGGACATTTTCAGTATTAGTGTTTTTTTATTATTTGCTTAAATTGCATTACAAATAAAAATTAGGGGAACATTTATTTGTAATTATAACCAAAATTTAATTATTGAATACAAAAAGAGATACCCCAGAAAACAAAGTTTCGAAATAAGCATTTTCAAGGATTCCTCTCTTCCACACCATAGGCTACATATAGCAACGTAAATATATGAATTTTCACTAATGCAATTCTATATGGACAAATATATACAACTGCACTGAACATAAAAGATGTTTTAGTCGATCAATAAACATATTAAACGATAACCAGGAAAATCACGCAATTGTTAAACATACTAATGTTAATTTTCTGATCATTCTTGAAACCTAAAAAAAAGAAGCGGGTGAAAACATAGTCAACATAATAGTAAAATATGTAGCGTTTATTTAATGTTTTCTGATGTTAACTATTTTCACACAAAGTTATTCATATTTGAAACTTATATTTATTACTATTAATGTATCAAACTATTTCAATATTTCACCCAAAGTACCCATCATTCATGCTGCGCTGTTTTTTGTCTACCATATACAATCAGCTAGCTTCCATACTATAGGTTTAGTAGTGGATAAAGGTATTGTTTTCAATCATCACTTGAACAAATTAACTTAAATGACCAGAAAAATCAATTTTTAGCGATGGAGCTGAATTATGATATTTACAAGGGGTAGACATGTTCAGCCTCACTCACTCATGACAAAGCATGATAATGTTTAACCAACAATGTTGTCTTACTGGTTTCTTTTATTCCGTTTTATAGAATTGTGAGCAAGCAAAGAGCCATACTCACAGCTTGGATAAACAATTGAAGAAATTATGAATTGGAACAAAAAGATTTTTATGCCCCATCATAACGTTAACATAAGCTTCTATTTTCTCATAATAGTGAATTATTTTTTTAACTGAATAACTGCAAGAATTGAACAGAACCCATTTTTAGAAACGTTTGATTATGTTTCTGGTAATAATGTTTAGAAATGTAGAATATAATAGAAATAGACTAGAATAGACTAGAATAGAATAGAATAGAATAGAATAGAATAGAATAGAATAGAAT
>JAUZND010007236.1:0-10433 GCA_034780555.1 Coelogynopora nodosa
CATCATCTTGGTTTTCATGATGACGAAATCCAGTGTCATTATCATTATTTTCATTCAATGGTTTCATATCAAGTGTATGTTCTTTGTCGATATTAGACATATCTACAGTAGTAGCAGTTTGAATTTTTGGT
The DNA here is from genome assembly GCA_034780555.1 of Coelogynopora nodosa. Taxonomy (NCBI): domain Eukaryota; kingdom Metazoa; phylum Platyhelminthes; order Proseriata; family Coelogynoporidae; genus Coelogynopora; species Coelogynopora nodosa. The sequence goes on from JAUZND010007236.1 coordinate 132, forward strand.
ACTTGTCTCTTCCTCTGTTGATTATTTCCATGGTGTCGACGATTATTACCTTCTCCCTTTCTATTTTCTTCCCGTTTTGTTTGATTCACAGCCTTGTTGTTATCTTTATCCATTTCTGCGATAAATTTTAAACTTGTTGATACATTTTAATGAAATACATACCTTCTTTCACAAAGTTCTGCATGTATTCAAAGTCCTCCAACATGTAATGAAGATGAGTTCTCTATTAAAAAAAAAATATAATTATTAATATTTACATAATTTAAATGTACAAAAGAAAATTAACATTAACTACCTGACTGATCTCCCAAACTCTCATTAACTCAGGGTTGTTTTTTACAAATTCTTGCATCTTGTTGAAAAGATTTTCAAACCTCTGGAAAAAAATATCAATAAAACTACTTACATCTTATGAATAAAATGTTAAGAATAAAAAAATTTTCCACCAACCTGTTTCATATTCTCAGTAGTATTTGTGCTACCCATTGCCAAAATGGCCATAAACACGGCAAACGAAATGTAGTAAAAGTTCATTTAAATATTTTAAAATTCAAAATTCAAACAAATATAAAATGTGAAATGAAAAAATGAAAATACCACGACTGGACGTTACAAAGTTTGTAATACAAACTAGAAATATATTTGGACCATTTTACATTTTTATTCTTTTAAATACAAAAGAATTTATTTAAAATATACATTTTTTGATAATCATGATTTTTCAGTTGGTCATTAATTATTTCAAATGGGCCATTTTAATTCATTCAATTCATTTTACCTCTAAAATACAAGAAATGGGTTAATTTAGGGTTTGATAAGATTATTCATTTTTTCTAGGGTTATTGTCATTAATTACAACTTTCTGTGACGCTATATTGTTCATTTGTTATATTTAATTAATTATTTATTAAATGGGTCGATGAGTTTGCAAGTTTGTATCTACATTTTATCAAGATTCTAGATTAATTTAAAATGTTTACAAATGTTAAATTCTAAAGGTTAAAAACAATAGCATTAATTAAGTTATATACAATATATAATATTGATATTGTAAATATAAAATTTAAAATTTAAAATTTGAAGAATTTTCTGTAAAATAAAATGAAATAAAGTGAAATATTGTAAATTTTTTAAATTTATTTATAGTTTTACATAAATTAAAATTAAATGTTTATCATTTAGTATGCTATGTTTGATATACGGCGCTTGTTCATCACTTATAATATAAGTCTTATATTATCATTTCTTCGTTTACTTCAAAATATGAATGATGATTTGGTGAATTGAAGTTTTTGCCATTTTCTCGCTTTATTCCATCATTTTTATCATTTCCATTATGTCCATTATCATTAATGTCTTTAATTTCTTTAATTTTTCTAATGTACTTTCTAATTAGCTGAGTCAACTCTGAAATTGCCACATAATCTGGATTATTCATCACAAATCTTATTGAAAAGTATTCAAAGCTCTTTAAAAAATAAATATAAATTTGTGTAATTATTATTTTTTTAAATTAAATCTTGAAGCTATAATTAAAAACAAACACGTTTTTTGTTGATAATTTATTTGAAACCAGAAGAATGTGAATACACCAAGTTCACTATATTTCGCCAAATTTCCAGAAAATCGTACAGTCGACTTCTTCGATTTTGCTCATTTTTTTATATATTGTTCAATCATATATATGAGCAAGTGTTCAAAATTTTAAAAAAATTAGAAAAAGTTTTAAATTACAAAATACGGTGTTAAAATTTTGTAATGTGATATATTTATAATTAACACTTACGTGCATATGAGTGTTTGAAAAAACACTGAAATATGAATTTATTTTAAATTTTGTAACAAATTATTGAATAGGTAGTGCATTTAAGTGCTAATAAACCAGTATTATTATGGAGAATTTTTTTTTCTTTTATGTTTTTCAATTTTATGACTTTTATCAGCAATTAAAAGTTACATGTATAAATTCAAAATAGAAGGGTCGGGAATATTGCTAAAAATTTTAAATTTTAACACGTACACATTGAATGTGAATATTTCCCAATTCTTTTATTTTTTCGTTAGTGAAATGATAATTAGTGGTTAGAATTAAACTATTAAATTATATTGTACATTTACATTAAAAATCAGTTCAAAAAAGTTCATTGTGAATAGTTTTTAAAAAGTTAGAAACCAGGTCACTTTTTTCATTAATATTTTCAAAATCTTCATACGTACATGTTCTACCAATATACCAAATTTTAAAGAAATCCAAATCCCCGAGTTATTAGACTATAATAATTAGGTGATCAAATTTAAATTTTATTATTTATTTTCAGCATTTCACTTGCTTTTTACAAATTTTTAGCTGAATCTCGATTTTGTTGATATCCACGAATCTAAATAATTATTCAAAAAAAAGTTCTCAAAATTAATTTTAATTACTTGTCAAATCTGACAAATTTCTACACCCCAGATTATTATAAGAGTACTGATAAGTAGTGAGAGGAATGTCATAAGATGGCTTTAAATACTTTATTCTCGAAGAAATGTCAATTTTCGAATTGTCGTTTGACGGAACGTTCACGTTTGGTCCTGTGAAACTGGAATTTGTAAATCCGACTTTATTCGTGGAAAACGAATTTGTTTTTTCTCTATTCCTGTACATGTTTGGCTGAGCAACATTTGAGTACTTGTTAGATGTGAAAGTATTTTTTCGGGAACAAACTCCATTAGATCTATAAATTATAATTAAATCGTTAATTTATTATTTTAATTTTAATACAAATATTAATACTTTTCGCCCGTTTCAATTCTATTGAGAAGCGACGCATAATTTTCAATCTCATTTTTAATCTCTCCACTCTTTTCAATTCCTGAAACACAATCTTGCATATGTTGATTGAAATTATTGGTCAAGTTTTGAATAATCTGCTTCAATTCTGCCTCTTGTCTATTGTATTTTTCTCGTTCGCCATTAACCGTACTAGTCAATTGGTTATTATGTTGAGTCAAACTTTCAATTTCTGCTTCTAATTGATGAATATGCCTCGTAGCGTCCGTTAATTTTGAATTTGCAGTATTATTGTCCATATAAAGAACACTATTATTTTTCTGTTCTAAATTTAAAAGTTTTTGCATCTCTGCTCTCGTATTGTCAACATCTTGTTGCGTTTTCTTTTTTAATCGTTCAAATTCAATGTTGTTGCGTCTGTGCATTTCATCAACTTCTATATTGGACGAAATGTCGTTATTATTGCTTTTGTTGTTTAGTTTGGCCTCCAGTTCCATAATGACTTTTAAAGAGTTTTTTAACTTCATGTCTGCGTCATAAGCATTCTAAAATTTTTATTTTATGATAATAATTTAGTTTTTAATATAACTTTTTTAAATTACTTGAGCAGCGTTTGCTCGCTCTGTTTTTAAACGATCTGATTCGTTTCTCAGTTCATTTTGCAAGTCTTGTATTTTTTTCTTGTTACGATTATTTCTACATTATTTCTATATTATTTTTATTTTTATTTTGTACTCATTTTGGATCTCATTGTCTCTTTGACACATGTCATTAAGTTCACGTCCCAGTTTGTCGTTGGACAAGTTTTTTTCGTCCATTTGTGAATGACATTGCTGAATATCATAATCTTTTCTTAGTAATTGAGCTCGCAGGGCTTCCAAGATTGATTTATTTTGTTCGTTAAGGCGTTCTTCGTTTTGCAGGCTAAAATGTGTATTTTAATTTTTTAAATTTTTTAAAACTTTTTATTTAAACATTTTCAATTTTAAACCATTTAATCATTTATTTCGATTAATTTTTAAATACTTTTTATTCAAACATTTTCAATTTTAAACCGTTTCATCTTATATTTTTTTAAGAATTCTTACGCTTTATCTAGCTTCAAAATTGTATTCTCCTTCTTGTCAACCTCCAATGCCTGCAAACGCGCTGAATTTTGTTGGTCTCTCAATTTATTTCTAAAAAATTAAAAATAATTATAGATGAATATAAAAAAATATAATAATCATAAAATAAAAATAAATTTTCTACATTACCTCAAAACTTCCATATCCGCCTTAAACTGATTCGTCAAATTAATCTGATTCGAAATGTTGATATTCTTCAATACCTCCATCTCATCTCCCACATTACACGTCGAATTTGGTTGTTTATTGGCATAAACAGACAACCGCTCATTAAGATTTCTTATTTTTTCCGGATAAAAAGACATTTTAAAAAAATATACTTACCTGTTTGATTAATAATTTTAATAAAAAATTACCAAATTGCAGACAAGTATCTACGGAATATACAAACAGATAATTCACTAATTTCCCAATTCACTTTTTCAGAAACCATATCGGCAATTGTTACAAGGCCTTACAAGGACACAATGAAAAGAGATTTCATTTACAATCAACCACCATTACCTGTGGTATTTTTACGTTATTGTTCTATATAACTTGTTCCTATAATAAGGGCAGCAACAACTGACTTAAAATTATAACAATGATTATTTTATTTTTTAATTATTTTTTAAAATGATTACTTGAGCGTATAAATTATACTATAATAATTACAGCATATTAATAAATTGCATTAAAATTTAAATGGAGTAATAAACTATTATAAACACTTTAATGTCTGTTATTTAAAAAAATCTTTTTATAAAAACTTGTGAATACATTGTTGACTATAAAATTTAATTGTAAAAAAAAATCACATAATATTAATAAAATTAATAAATTCTATTCAATAAGATATTCCAACAAAACGTCAATCTTGCTCGAATTCATGTCATAAATTGCTAAAATTTGTACCTTTCCTTTCCAATCTATATTATTAAACTTTTCCCATGTTTCCCATAAATCCTCCTTGTTAATGTAATGAAAATGAGATCGAACATTTTCCCCGTAATTGAGAATAACTTGCAGAGCATTGGAAACACGAATTTTAAATTTTATATTTTTATTGAGAGATAACGTTCCACTTTGTGGACAATACAGTTTCCCTCCATTTTTCCTCCAGATAGTATACGCTTTTGGGTACACTGCGATTGGTGGCAGTTTAAGAGTATTTAGCAAATCATCTTGAGCAAAATCACCATTATCCACAAACTTTGGATCGTGATAATTCGGTTCGTATTCAATAAGAAAATTGTACACGTTGGGGTAATTATCAGTGTTATCCCTCCAAAATTTGGCATATAAACAACATTTATAAAAACCAAATTTTGGAAAACGTAAAGAAATATCCACAGTTTTGTCACCAAATTCTGAAAAACTGTATGGTTTCATGTCAATTTGAGAATAAGACGGCATAATTTTACCTTTTCCACCATTGGAATTTTGAGTTTTTGAATTTTCAAAATAATGCAAATTAACTACCACATCCAAATCATCACTCAATGAAAAACATAGAGTACAAGAGTTTTCCACAATTTTTATATAAGAATCCAAAATATTTATAGGTTTTAAGTGAGTTGCAAGTACATGTCGCTGTTTGCCGAGAAACCAATCGTGAAGAGGAGGCCATATGGGACGAACAACGTCAAATGGAGAAAAAATTTCATTTGTTACATTTTTCCTTATTTTTTCGTAACCAGACTCTACTAGCAATAAATACTGATAAGCAAGAATAAAGGAGTTTGAATCTCCCATTGTATTGTCACTGCATCTCACTTCCACGCAATATTCTCCATCACTAGGAAATCTAATACCAAATGCACACGTACACAAACCCAACTTCTCTCCCGCGCGACCAACAACAGACCTCCCCAACACGCACTGTTTTAAATCTTCCTGTTGGTAAGTACGAGACCGCACATGAGCCAACAAATTTAAATTTTTATTAACGTACTGAAACTTCAATTCACATTCTGTTTGAGTCACGTGAAACATATTTCCTACTACACTAGGAATCAGTCCAAATGTTGTATTTGCGGCAGTCTCTCCCCAGCATTCTGTGGACATTTGTGGAAACGGATGTATAATTTTATCACCATTTTTACGCGGTCTACATACAATTTCATACTCACACGCCACACTGAATTTTCCGGGGATAATTTTTGTTTGCGACATTTGATTTACATATATCGTCAACTTGTAATTTATTTTAGTGAAAGATAGTGGAGTCCTTATGAAAAAGGAAACTTTACTGTTGTCTGTATTTTTTTCAAAACTTACACAATCAGTCATAATAACCACATCCTTTACAACTTCAGGATACAATCTGGACAATGTAGTAGTAAAATCAGTTTCTTTATTTCCAGTGTTGAACGTAATCATCAATTGTCCACAACTTTCGATTATTGCTTTGTTGTGGCTGATTGTGGACATGTTGTTTTTGAAAAAGTTTGATTTTAAAGTGACGAGATTTTCAAATTCAGGTAGATTTATGGAGCGTTTTAATAATTGCCATTTGGGTTCATTGGGAAAGTGAGTAAAAATCATATGATGAGGGTCTGGGCAAAAGTAAAAATCGTCCAATTGATAATGTAGATTGTCGGATGAAAAGTCTTTTCCTAAAAAATGTACACACAACAAAATATTGATTTGTTAAAAAATATGGAAAATTGTTAAATAATGCTTAAAATTAAAGAATAAATGACAAAATTGATTCAAAAAAATCTTAAAAATTGTAAAATAATTTTTAAAAGATGATAAAATACATTAAAAAATTTGAAAAATTGTTAAATAATGCTTAAGATTAAAAAAAAATGTTAATATAGATTCAAAAATCTGAAAAATTGTTATATTTTAGTAAAAACTTTTATATTTTATATAAATTATACCTATAAATCTTCTAGCTGCCCAGTGACAATCAATCAACCGCCACGTATTATCCACCAATACAGCATTCCACGAATGCTGACAAAAATCCCCATTAAACTTCATACCTGGACTATAATCAAACCCCTTTGCAAATCCATTAACCACACAGCACTGCATTCCGGCATAACTACACAACAATGCAAATACATTAGAATACTTGACCTTATCCTGTTTTAAACTCATCAATACATACTCTGGACTTGAAACGTTTTGATTATTAAAATCCAACTTTGACAAATTTATACAACACAGCCACAAAAAAATTACCCTAGCTCTCTCCAACTCATTTTCTATATTTCTAGCGTAAATCAAATGCCATATTAAATCCTTGAACGACTTGTGTTGCATACTTATAACGGCTGTGGCATGTTTATCAACATGAGAAAATACGTCTGAATCTCTAAACGGCTTTTTTGTAGATAAAGACTTTTCAATTTTAATAGTAGAAACGGAAGCTGTTTTTGTCTCTAGTGCTTGGAAATTATCAGGTGCTTCCTTTTCTATAAAATGGATATACTTATCTTGAGAATGAGGAACATACTCCATGTCTGGCAGAGGAAGGTGTAGAAACAAGTCACTGTCCTTCTTGGTTTCATCGTCCCCGCTTTTCATGTACAGAGGATTGAGGTCTTTCGGTAATAATGTAGGACTGGATAAATGCAAAGTATCATTCAGTTGTAGACTAATGTCTCCACTGTTTGTGGACGTTGCAAAAAGTTTTTTTTCTTCGGAATTTATATTGGATAAGGTGGTGGAATCAACCGAAGTAGATTCGATTGACAAATTTGTGACTGAATTTTCCAATCCTGTCCCATTTCTTTCTTCGATTATCCCCTGTATTTCATTAAATTTTTTCCTAGCCCAATACTTTTCAATCTGTTGCATATTAATGTTTAATTTTACATCAAGTTTGCTTTCAAGAGCGTCCAAAGCTCCTTTTCCGTCTAAAAATAATCCATGATTCATACTAGTGTATTCTCTCGAAGAGCAAACCAACTGATCAACATTATTGCCCTCGATACTGCTAAACATGACTATTAAATATTGACAAATGGACGTGTATTCAGGTTCGTCGCATTTTGTATACTCTGTTTCATCAGACTGTGTGTCGAGATATTTATTAAACTTTGTATAAAATTCTACTCCATACTCGACCGCTTGTAAATTCAAATCTCTAAAATCGCATTTATCTACATTTAAAACGGGTGGTTTAACAACCACAATAAAACTATTTTTGTACTCGTAAAAAAGATAACAATTATCAAAAGTTTGTTTTTTATCGCCGCTTGAATATATTACACGGGCATGAATACACAATTTTCTATCATTTTTACAGGATGTGCGTAAAAAGGGGTATATTACGAAACCTTCCTTTCCAATAAAGCCAGTTGATTGTTTTTGTAAACAAGTCAATTTAAACTTGTCCATGTCCTCTGGTTGAACGCCCCATATATTTGAAATGCATTCTGGAAAAGGTGGAGGAAATTTACATCTTTGCAGAAATGACCCATCAATCACGTGTTCACTCACTGCTCGAAATGTACTTACTTGATCTTGCAGACCATCGCTGTTATTTGATCTATTGTTGATGAGATTTAGAGAGGAATAATTTGACAATTCTTTACGATTGCAGTCAATCGTGGATAAAACTCCCCCATCCACATCTATTTTAATCATGGAAATGTCATTGAAGCGAGAAAACAGGGTGAAGAGGTACTTTCGACAATCTTTGGCTCTAAAGTGTACAAAAACGTGCGATTCCACTTGTTCAAAAAGAATATATCCTCCCAAAGTGCTACGGTTATTTTCAGAGTCAAACGGGATAATTGTGTAGTGGAATGATCCCTTGGGTCGATGAGTAAATGAAAATAAACAAGTTCCAGTTTTTGAATCACAAATAATAATTGCCATTTTCGAATATTTACACAGTCCCATCTCTGATTTAAAAAAATAACTCTTTATATTGGGAGATTTGATAAACCAATCAAAAGTTTTGGGTTCATCCAATAATTGGTAAATGGGGTTTGCAGGATAATGAGAATATATGATTTTTTCAGGTTCAGCAGTGTAGTAAAAATCATCTCCGTGATTTACAGCACGAAAATCGTCAAAAGATGAATGAGATCCGTTGGTATTTAAACTAAAATCACTCTTTATAGATGCAATGCTTCCTTTATGACAATGGACGAAACGAGATGCCCATCTAACGTCTATAATGTATGATCGACCACTGAGAGTGATAATGTTCCAAGAATGGTTAAATTTATGCTTTGACAAGTAATTTCCAGGTAAATGATTTCCTATAAATTTACTTTTCAAATAATATTTTTAAATATTATTTTTTCATCACCTCCTTTGGCCCATCCTTCCACGACAATCGTATTAATACCGACACTGTTGCACATCATTGCAAAAATGGACGCATAAGACTCATTGTTAATGATAAACTTTTTTAGATTATACTCTCGGCTTTTATACACATTTTCCAATTTCTCGTTGAATGTAATAGTTTCCAATTTTTTGTAAGTTAGCCATTTAAATATTAATCTAGCTTTAACAAAATCGTTATTTTGCAATTTAGTTTCTTGAAAGTTTAAAAGATTATTAATCAACATCTGATAATTTGGATAATTTAAAGCGGCTTCACGAGCGGAATGTAAATCTATGCATTTCAACGTTTCAGGTGAAAGTTGGTGCGTAGGAATTGACGATTTTTCAGACATTTTGCTGTTTTAAATTTTTCAAGTGTTAGACAGAGTAAACAAAAAAATAAATCATCAAATAGTCCTAAAGTTGAAACTCGTGTAGAAAAAGTTTTTATAATCAATAGAAATAATGTTCAGTTATTGTTGTTTTGAATAATTTTTATTAGTAGTGGAGGATACGAAATTAATTCACATCTTGAACAATTATTATTTATACATAGTAAATAAATAATAATATAATATTATTATTAAAAATTATTAAAAATTATTTATTATTTTATTGTTAAAATTGATTGTCATGTTAAATTGGTCATTTTAAAAAATTATATATAATTGTTTCATTGGTTGGAATTTTCATTCTGAAACATGAAAGGATGTTTGATGATGTTGATTTATATTAAGAGTGTTGGTTATTGGTTCATGAATGAATGTGTGTAGTATTGTTGAATTCATTAATTAATGCCAATTAATTTTTTGAAATTGTAAGTTGTGTCGTTAATAATAATGGTCAATATAGATTCTTTTGTTTATGAATTTGGGAAAGACTATTATGGCTCAATATTAGTTATATGCTGGATATATACGAGTCATTAACGTCTCAATTAATGTACTGAGTTTTCTTTTAACGGGATAGTGCTATCGAAGGCGGTTCTCATGTGAATATATGGAAGAGATTTATTGCAAAACATGTACACGTCAAATGGTCAAGTTTTAAGCGTCATTTATGAAAATTTAAAGTTACAACAAGATAAAAACTAGAAACTATTGAAATGTCTACCAATTTGAACAA
>JAUZND010007237.1:0-10432 GCA_034780555.1 Coelogynopora nodosa
TTCTTATTGTACCGTGTAGGTTGAATTTCAGCACAATTGGTTAATTAATAAACAAATTATACCTAATTGACACCTTTCAAAAACTTGTTTTAGCTCTCCTCAACTATTTACTTTTGGCGCTTACGGTAGTATGCTGTGAAGACGACGAATTTTGTTACGTAGGCCACATCTAAGCAGGACTTGTTAGGATGGTATGTTGGGAAAGTTACTAAAGGTTTGATTCGGAAAAATCAACTGCAGGTTAAGACTCTTCATTTATATCACCGCAGAGTATATTAAAAGCATTTGGATATTAATTTTTGAGTAGATATAAGTTCATTCCTAATATATATTTTTACTTTGAGTTTTATTCCTTTGAGGTCTTAAGTAAACATTCATGTTAATAATGCATCTATATACACTAGGTAGGAATTTAGGTCTACACAAGTAGTTAAAATGTCAGCTGTGTTTAGGATCTTCGGTTTATTAGGTGACCAATATTTACTCACATAAGTGATTAATCCTCCACCACCGTTTTCAGAGACATTTTTAATGTTTCTGTCTAGTCTATGAATGTGGAAATTGTCTAATAAATGGTATTATCATGGACAGAACTGTTAAGTTTCGTTTCTTGAAGATTAATTAAAGACACATTACTAAGATCACTTGTAACAATATGAAAAAGTTCGATACATTTTTATGATAAACCATTAATGTTATGAGATAGTACAAAAGGATAGGAAAAGTTACTTACTACAAAGTATAACGCCTGAGAAACGTCATTATTACATTGTACAATTGATATGTTATGAAGCAAAAAATAGAATATTTAGAAGCATGACTTTCATAACAGTTTTTCATCTGAATGAATCTTGAAGACGCAATGAACCTTCACATTGTTCCTGAGTTTGCGGAGGTGACAGCGTCCTATTCTATTATTATTAACCGGTTAAGCTGGTGCAGGTTGAGGTGCTTCATCAAGTACCTGTATACTGGGTGGCTGTATATATGCATGAAGATCTACCTCGAGACATAAAGTGCTCCCAAATCAACCAGAAGGCCATTCATGCATGCTTGTTCCTTTTAAAATGTTACCACCATATTCTATTAACTATAGGATTTAACCATATCAAAGAATAGTGAACATCCAATGTAAAACCTTTTATGTCAATTAAATCCATGGGATTCCAGACGTCTTTATACCAGCCATCCGTATAGCAAAAGTCTCAGCGTATACATATACTATAAGTGAAGACCACAAATTTATCTAAAATATCATCTATGCACAGAAGTTGCTATGTTTCTTTAACAAAGTATTAAGGGCCGACCCGCCATGCGTCATCTACTAAGTAAAATGTGCCCTTAACTTATATTCTGTTAAAGAGGGCACACAATTAGTAAAATGTGCCCCTAACGTATTCTGTTAAAGAGGGCACCCAATTAGTAAAATGCGCCTTTACGGTTCAAAAGGGCACTTAATTATTTAAATGTACCATTTATATAAAATTAGTAACCAATTCTTTTCAAAAAAGCACAACACAACTAAACAAACAATAAAATGTTCAATTTCAAAAAGGGCATACTTCAAAATTTGTATTAAAAAAAACACCTGAAAGAATGTGACCCTTCTTTGTAATGCAGAAACACTATGTGCTTTTGCCTTTGGAAAATCATTAAAAAAATATTATCAAAAGTGAACATGGTAATTCCTTTTAATTGACAGGCGACATGCTGTGTTCTGTGTTTTCCAACAGTCACTGATGACGTGGAAGCCTCACAGATGTTCTTGGAGTTTATAATGTTGACCACATGTATACCTCTTCGACGATTGTCTTGCATGTTTCAATCTAAGTATCTTGGAATATCATTGCCAATGTTAATGGCTAATGAAATCAATGACGGAGAAGATGGCCGCACAAATTGTGTTGACTTAGTTAAGGAGATAAATAAAACTCATCAAATACTCGCAGACAAACAGAACGCCTTATTTTATAAATTGAAAGCTGCTTTTTATGTAGAGGGTATCTATCCACATAATTAATGACGGATCATTGATAGATAACTATCAGATACTTTTTAATGAATGGGAAATATTTCTATCAAAACTTTATCTTAGACTCGAAGATTAAAGCTAGGATAATTGGAGTAAATGCATTTATGGATGGGTCAATTTTATTTTTACTATTTTTACTATTTTTTTGGTTTGCTGAATTAAAAAAAAATCTTCAACAAAATACTTTGTCTGCATCCGAAACTCTAAGAATGCAGCGTATATAGCCACATACCATTACAACAAACGCCATAAGACCATTATCGCATGGTTTTTTCGAGGTCAAGGATACCGCTAACCACATAATAAAACACGTTTTCAACCAACTCGGACATAGAATATTCCACACTTTGGAAACTTTTAAAACTATCAAACGAACACGTGGATAACAGTCAGATATACTATTTCTATGGATTAAATGAACATATAATTCTGAATATATTGACGGTGGGCCGAGGGGTAGGGTGGACACCTATTGTGATGGGGCCACTTAGTTTTAAAGGCTCCCCCAGCCCTTGTGACCATGAGCAAAATACTTTTTGTTATGGATAACTAAAGCAATTGCAGATTTATAATTTTTCTAAGCGGATGGCTGGTCAATTTATACACCAAATATGTAATTCGACTTTTAGCAGAAAACTAGATAATCTTACTCTTCTTGTCGCTATTATCCCACACAACCTATATGTGATATTTATAAGCTAAACTTTCCATTAGAAGCCAAACCATCAATGTCAGAGACGATTCCTGAATTGTCAGTAACCAACCCGTTGGAAATTGGGCACTCGTGTCTATTCGCACGTGTACAGTTTTTGGGATCGTATTTTCATAAAATATCCTTAAAATCTTCAAGTAATGGTCCACGGTTTAATTTGTGTGCTTTATGCTTAATTGCGCTGCATTATTAGGACCTCGTGGTCTGCTTCGGAAAGCCTGAGACACAATTACAAGAGAGAACGTAAAATGATAGTTACAAAAATTCAACTGCTAATTCGACAGCAAATTTAACCGCAGATTAATCGAGTCGTTGGGTCAAAAAGTGGGTTATGGGTTGTGGACTGACAGGATCATTAAAATAAAATATCCCTTAGTTGAGTGTCGAATTGATTTACTAAATAAAGATATCCTTTTTTAAACTACTTTTTTGGGTTACATCTAAGAAATAAAACTATTTCCTTGACTGACTATATTATTAGTAAAACATTATAAAATACTTCCACTTCTCCAGCTGCGTGATCAGTTAAGTCTATGAAAGGTCAATGTCACAGATCAAAGTCCCTTAAGGCGAGCATACAAACATTTGAATTTTCCAGTCGTACCTCGAATGAAAAAGATCCCTACTTGCTTCGAAATTGGAACAGTATCTCATCCTGAATGTGCTGGTACTACCAATTTAGACGATTATACAGAATTTAATATATTCTGAGAACGCGTTAACCGAATATGTATAAAGCGCTTAAAATCAAATGATGTCAGAAGCGCTAGTACAAGGTTTGCAAAACGTGAATATAGATGACAATAAAATATAAAACACACCAAATGTAATTCCTAATTATTGAGAAAATAAATACGTTTTCAGTTCCGATTTAAAAAGAGTGAAATCTTTTATTTCACGCAGGCGTGGTAGCAAGACGTTCCACAGGGCATGGTGCCGCTACAGAAAAGGCTCTGTCCCCTGTTCTGTGGGTCTTTGCGATTGGGACATGAAGTAGTGGAGTAAACGACTGACGAGTATGCCTGCCAGTAACTTGAAGCCGTAGCATATCGTTCATGTAGCAGGGGGCATGGCCATTCAAAATACGGTGGACAAATATCAGGATCTTAAAGGAGATTCGCATAATTATTACTGGTAGCCAATGCAGTGAATGAAGAAGTGGGGCTGATGAAGTTCCCCAGGGTGAACCACTCACAAGTCTAGCAGCAGCATTTTGAACATGCCGTAGTCGATTTATTTAACGTTTCGGTCCATGCTTGAGGTGACGAATGCATGGAGGGGTGTCTTTAGTGACTCAGTAGGCAGGTAAATATATATATAATATCAAACATCAAAATATAAAGCAATTCTTGATGTAAATTAAGTATATTGATAACCAGTTAGGAACAGCCTACCATGAGATAGAAGATAACTGGTCTAGCAATGGGCAGACATAGTCTCCGTAGTTTATGGACAGCGTGGAAAGAACAGCTTAAAAAATTACCCTATCGCATAAGAGGTCGTCTATATATATTACAACTGATCCTGATCGTCATATGTCGATGTCGGCAAAAAAATCATCAGCTAGTTTTTAACATCCAACACACATATTTCATTTTTGGTAGACGCGACTAATAACAACAAATTTGGACACAGCTAGGGCTTCTGTAGAAATCACAGTTCTCTGCGCACTTATAAACTGCCCGATTATAAACGATAGCATCTGAAACAGAAGATACTACGGGACAAAATTTGAGCACTTTTACTTCTACTGAAAAAAAGTTGGTTCATTCATTAAATCAAAATATTTTGAAAATTAATTCACAAGTGGAACATTTTGATATCAAGGTTGGCGGCCATTCTGTATAAATGCGTCTTGAAATACATATTACGCGTATCATATAATTAGATTCGGAATAAATGATTAATGTGTTATTTAGCCACTTAAACGCAGCAGCAAATCGCGCAAGGGCTAAACGACGATTTCCTTCTGAGAGCAGTCACGAGGGCGAATGCTACCTGGGCGCAATACACAAGGGCGATTTTCACGGGAGTGCATGTTAATTTTTTTTGTTTTGGCGAACTTAACTTGAGCGAATTGCCGCATTTTGACAAAATCTTGCTAATAATATTACTAAGTGAGTTATAACCCAAACCCAGACAAAAAGTAATATGTTTTCATTAAGATCTTATTATTGTATAGGCTGTAGTGACTAGTCGGCCGTGCGACATGCGCGCCAATATGCCCTGACGTTGAACCATACAACTAAGCCCGCTTTAACAAAGTTTTTTTATTTCAACATATTACGTTATCCAGATAGAAAGCTAAAATAGTAGCACGCAACATTAAAAATATTTTTGTTTAATACAATTATTTAAATAAATATTTATAAAAATATGACTACACTTATCTGTAAGATAAATGTTCTCTGAAATTGTTTGTAATTAATTTTTCTTCAAATAACAAGAATCTCGCGAACCATATGTTGATTTCTCAAAAACATTGTTACAATATATTGTCACGCTTTAATATAAACTATACATTCTTTTGCGAATTGATGTATCCAAGGTGAAGTATTATCTCAATCGATAAACGTCAAGATCGCATGATTAGATATAATCGTGAAGAAGTATTGTAGCTGTTTTTTTAAATCAACATACGATGATTCGCCGTGTAGTCTGGTATTGAAATATAAGTTTTGTCACGAACCAACAGCTACAAAGACAAATATGTATTTCAATACGTCCGCAATTAACAGACAATTGTCAGACTACAGGACCACCCAACCAAACTCGGAGCTATAAGACAAGACAAGAGAAGTCACTCCTCCACACATCCCTTTATTTTCTATGTTACAATATACACCTCGATGATACATACCATAAAATACAAAATGGTTTAAGAATTCTTATTGTACCGCAGTTCACGCGGGTAACCCTCACTCCCCAAATGCACCTCTGCTCAGACACAAATCAGTAAAAGTAACCATCGGTTCCTCTATCGACCCAGATTCAGAGAGGGCGCGCTTCTAAAATGGAGATTACATTGGTGGACTACAAATAGTACATACAAATATAAATAGGTCATCTCAGGTAGGGGGGACACTGATACTACAGTCCAGTCTCGCTGTATAGTATAGAAGATATAGACAATAATGGATCGATACCAATATAGTTAATAAGATGATAACATCTCGCTGCATATGTCAGTTGCCATAACGGATCGATTCCAATATAGTTAATAAGATGATAACATCTTGCTGCATATGTCAGTAGCCATAACGAATCGATACCAATATAATCAATAAGATGATAACATCTTGCTGCATATGTCAGTAGCAATAACCGATCGATACCAATATAATAAATAAGATGATAACATTTCGTAGCAACACAATCCTACCGACACCAACAGTGATCAATTAATAAAAGTATAAAACAGGTTATTACACGCTGGATAGAGTTAGTAGTATGTTTAGTGTAATAATAAAATTATCTATCATGTTGACAAAATATACATTAATGACAGTTGCTATTCTGTGATGATTGAGAGAGATACATACATACAAAAGAATGCCAAAGATATTTAATTACAGGTTGGATAGACAGGTCAATTGTTCTCATCATGCAGACACTATAACTCATTAATGCAAGTCATATTAATACATCTCTATTGAATATTATATTATATTGTATGAAATATATAAGGATGATTGCGTTAAAATAATGTATTTATTCAAAAAAACTTTCTTATCTCACTTAATTTGTTGTATCAATTTCTAAAATATTTATTTATTATATATACTAAATATTTATAATATAAAATTAATAAACATACAAAGAACTATTTAAAATATATATTACGTTAAATTTATGACCCATAAGAGCATACATAGCATACCAAAACATTTAATGAAATGATAATTATATATTTTCACAGATCTTTATAATATCGATTTTCTCTCATTTTGCCCAAAATCAATGATAAAACGGTAATATTCGCACGCACAATGAACTTAGACTGCCCATCCATTCAAAACACCGATAAACATCAATGAAGAACACAGAGTGAGAAAGGTTGGGGGGTGGGGAGAGAATATCGATCTAATCAGCGGTAAGTTTCTTCACTTTCTTAGCGGGACTGCTGTGTTCATCATCATCATCAGCGGTGGCGTCGGCAGTAGTGGTGTGATGGCTGCCGTTGCCGTTGCTAAGCTGCCGTTTCCGGGAGACACCACCGGCGCTGCCGTGTTTGGCGTTGATGAGGCCATCGAGATCGTCAAACTTGACGACAATGCAGGTCATGTTGTCACAGCCGGTACCATCACCGGATGTGTCAGGGGCCAGGCATTGGTCGAACAGCTGTGTGTGGGGAGGGGGGGTGATTGAATGTCGGTTACTACACGAATTTAAAGTTGCAAAATTTTCTACATATATTGATCGTTTTTCAGTAAACAGTTTTTCCGTGCTCTAAAATAAGTTGTTGCATATTTTCGTTTAATTGATAAATATGATGATGTAGGAAATATGTAATAGAAAAAAATATGGAAATCCATAGTGAGTTAAATTGGCTTGATGTAACAAATAGTATTCAATAATTAATGAAAATTTGAAAAACTAATTTTTTGCGAAAAAACATAGCATAACATCAATTATTATTTATTATTCACAGATGTTACTTCTTAATGGAACAGTAGTATAACTGTTATATACACGAATTATTGTCAAACAGAGATTGGAAAAATAGAATAGTGCTATGCTTACAATTATCATTTGATCTCTTAGCGAGTTTAAATTTATTTTAAATTGAATTAAATAAATTATAACTATCAGATTGATATAATATTAACATAAGAAATTAAATGTTGTCGAAGCGAGGTATTTTTAAGCCAGCAAAGTCTCACCTCTTCATTGATCTTGGAGAGCTGGACCCCTTTCTGTACCCTCTCGCGCACAAAGTCGACCACCTCCTGACTGGTGAGCGAGTTCCAGATGCCGTCACACGCGAGCACCATGAACTCGTCCTTGCCGGTCACCAGCTGCTCTGTCATCACGTCGGGCAGGGCGGTGATCATCTGGTCCTTCAGATCCAGCTCCGCTGTTTGCTGGAGAGGATCGATAAATAATAGTCAAATAGGTCATAATTTCAAATCGATTGTTTATTCTGTAGATATTTTTCAAATTAAAAATTGAATACTATTCAATGACCTTTCCATTATTCCAGACTTTATGGACACCCTGTATATTGTTTTCTAGTAAAAAAAAGGTAATTTAATTTTGAATCCTCTTAATTTAGGAATAGGTTATAATTATTTCTAAAATGGAAAAATACATATAATTAGACGACACGATATAAACAAGATGTCCGCGCTATTATAAAAATCGAATTCTCGGTTTTTTCCGACTTAACTAATAATTGTCATTTTTCAGCTTTTTCTCTGCCAAAACTATCAAAAAAACTACTCAGCAAGCCAGGGTTGCTTAATTCCCTGCAGTCATAACGGCTATGTTTAGCGTAAAAGAAGTCAATAATAGTATAATACACGATTATGCAACAAAAAAGATATGTTAGTTCAAAATAACAAAAGTCACATTGACATATTTTATTATAATGTAACTAATAAAAGACTGGGCAAGTTCCAGCAGATAATTTAAAATATACACACAACCGAAATATCAAGACCATTCCCAGTTTTTTTCTCTGTGAGTTCGCCAAATTCCCGGATTTTTTATGAGGCTTAAGAAGAAAAACATTTTCCCCCGGTCGCAGACACCCTATATAAAATAAGGAATAACCAGGTAGAGTAAAAGTTTTGCAATCACAAAAACTGCACAGTGACAGCGCTAAAGGTTTTCTGCATGTACTAGGTTTACTTAGCAATGAAAAAGGTACTAATTTATATCAATAGAATAGGTATTATAAAAATAGGGGGAAATAAGCGAAAACTTCAACACCAGTAGGATGTCTGTGAGGTACCAGGGCAGTGTGACCCACCTTGTAAGCATGGTCCCCAATGGCCCGGCTGAGATTGAGGCCCCCGTTGACCCGACCATCACAGGTCACCGAGCCACCGGCCTTATTGATCCGCTTCCTCTCACCGGTGTCCTCTGGTTTGTGGTCCACAGAGAGGTCCACTGCTTTGCCTTCCCGACACAAGACACACCTGGATAATGGACAGCGAGGTCACTACTCTAGAGAGGGGTCAATCAACTGGGAACTGGACTATCGCAGTTACCAAAAGAACGCCACCGACTGAAATATGTTCAAATATTAGACAATTACATTTGAGAAGCAGTTTGAAAGGCTAATAATTGAAGATAGTTTCTATGGTCGAACTATAAAATGTAATGAGGTGGTATAATTATAATAAAAACGTTTCCTAGTAGCTTTTTTAAACAATGAAATTCCTGAAATTAGTCCAGGAAAACTGTTCAGTTGTATATAAAGAAATTTATTAAACATATTGATACAATATTAATAGTAAATAACCGTACCACTATTTAGATGGCACCAACATTGATATAATCACGTTATTATCACATAAGTCATTAATGTATTGATGATTATAACACAACCAGATAATTTTTTAAATAGTTAAATATTCTATGAATTTTCTACATGAAAATTCTACATGAATTTAAATTTCAACACAATTCCCATACCAATCCCTGGAATACCGATTTGGGGACAACCATGTAGTAAGTAATTTGTACTACTAATTGCTGTATTAGTAAACTACTAGTAACTAATTCATGATTAATATATTTTAATAACGCTAATATATATTATTAATCTAAAGCTATTGATTTATAATTTAATATATCAAATGTTTTACAAAGACACATGATTATAATTATAAATGTTTATTAAATAAGACAAGTCAATATTGATTATAAAACCTACTAATAAACCATTGGATACCATACATTATTAATGTTACAAATGTATAACTATGAAGTCTACACCACTAAATTAAAATAGTGTTCTTAGAGTTAATTCAGCCCCAGCCAACATTCCAGCTGTTGCTGATAACATGAACACTTATATTTTTTAATTGATAAAAAATATAGAGTGGTGTTTGCAATCGATTGTATGAATTTACACAAGATAAATCTATACTGACAGCTCTCTAAATTGTGTGTCAAACAATAATTATCGATTTGACATTTCAATAAGCGGTCATTTATGATTAGAAAAATCTAATGCAAAACTGCAATGAAAAATCGATAATTTAAATGAGGCAATCGATAGAAAAATACAAGGTGGTTACTTAACAAGATTATCGACTTCCTTTGTGTAGCAACTATCCCTCGTTTGTAGAAAAGGTAAACTTAATGCTTAATTGATTAAAACTCTTTGCATTGATACTTGTGAACTAGGCCTAAATACATTATCTTAAAATTGTTCCAGCTGATTGTCGGCATTTGTTAGTAAATGAGCTCAAAATGTGAATTACAATATAAATAATAGCTAACTCGATTACTAAATAGTAAAAACGTTAAATTCCATCCGTGGAAAAGTTGGTTACAATATTTAAACAACCGTTTTCAGTTACAATCGACAGCTGTTATAATTATGATAAATATGAAATATATTCAATAAAAAATGGTATTAACTTCCTCTATTTTCTTCAAAAAAATTGATTGGAACCATCAATCAGGCAAAATCAGCTCACCAGATAGAAAGAAAAGAAATAAATCAGAAATAA
>JAUZND010007238.1:0-10432 GCA_034780555.1 Coelogynopora nodosa
GGGGGTTGGGGGGGGGGGGGGGGTGATAAGGATTTGTTTAAAATGCTACTAGGGTTTTCACCTTTGTAATATTAAAAAATTATGTTATTAATTTGTATTGTTTGGTGTTACGTTGCAGTTTTTGGGTTTTCAGTGTTCGGTGTAAGCATAATAATTTTATCAGTAGTTCTCTTATTAATTATGTACATTTTTAGTATGATAACATACATTGTTAAGTATGTTTGACTAACACAACCTTACATTGTATATATTTTCAGTGAATTTTAACATAGGGTAAATGGTTATACATTGTACATATGATATGATCTAAAGATCCTTTGATTTTCAATTTAAGGTATAGCCGTGATAAATGTTTAAAGAGACGCACAATTTGTATAAATTATTTAATTAACTGAATTATTGAAATAGCCAGCAAAAAGCGTGAAAAGGGAGAAATGTTAAATTTTTTTATTTGAAATAACATTATTTGGAATGAGAAGAATACATATTCTGAAAAATGAAATTGTTATTGGCAAATTGAGAAAGAATGGGGAAATCTAAATAGATGGCGTTTAAAACTCATAGAGCATAAAATGAATAATATTTGAACGTCTAAATTTAGAATTATAATCATTAGGCTTACAATCTTAGTGAATTAAATAGAAATACGCAGTGAATAATGAAAAAAATCTAAGTAAGGGCTCGAATTAACAAGATCGAGGTTATCATTCATATAAAAAATCATATAAGAAAATCTTATAGCGAATCTAGAAGAAAGGTGTTTTTACAACTTGGAAATTAAGTGGGTTAGAAGTGGGTATATAAATTCCATTTTATCATTTTTGCTGGTGTATAAACATTCTTTCGTGGAGAGTACAATTCGGTGAAGTGCATAAAAGTGATCTGATGAAGTGAACCGCTGTCTCCCATTGAACTGTATCTAAACCTCTTGATTTATTGGCCGAAGCAATGGCTTTCGAAATTATACCGTTGTATTTCTCGACCTGGCCGTTACTTGTGGATTATATGCGGTCGTACGACTGTACTAGTAGCATTCCCACGAAGATGGAAACATTTTTGCAATTCTTCTGACATAAAAGACGTTCCCCGATCACTATGTACATATGACGGTAGACCAAATATAGCAAATATTTATTGCAATGAGTTGATAACTGTGAAGGTACTAAAATCCTTGCAAGAAATAACAAAGGTGAACCTGTTGAATTCATCTACAATCGTTAGGATGTACTTATTAGGCGATTTCGATGGTATAGGCCCCATGACATCGATATTTATGCTTTCAAATATTTGGGTAGCTTTGATAAACGGGGTTTTTGGAGGTTTAAAATAGTTTGGTTTCAACTCAGCGTAATCGTCACAAGTAGCAGTCATTTATTTATTTCTTAACTAGAGTTGGGTAGAGTTTTAGACCGTACGTAGTTTATTATTCTCCTGACTCCAGAATGACACAGAGCGTTATGAGTTTCTTTCAAATGCTATAATAGAGAATACATGACACAGCTAACACGAGAGAGAGCACCAGCAGAAGCATTTTCCTTTTCTTTGCGATACACATTCTCAAAGTTGAAACAAAAAAGTTGCAATCTCCACTTATTAATCTTCTCATTTTTGATTTTGCAACAATTGGTGAAATACATGAAGGCTACTGAGCTCTGATCAGTCACAAGCCTAAAATGTTACTGCCTCAACGATGGCATAGGCTTCCTTTTAAAAAGATGAGTTGTGTTTTTCTGAATCGGTGAGAGGTCTTGAATAAAAAGCAACAGGGCGCCCTGTTTAGTTGAGAGTAGCTTCAATAGCGTTGTCAGAGGCGTCATTTTCCACCGTGAAGGGTATGTCGTTAGTAGTAGGGAAGGAGCACCTCTACTCCACCCCCCCGTGACCTTGATCACTAATTTCTAAAAATAGATTATGACTCACCCCCCGTGACCTTGATGACTCATTTCTAAAAATAGATTATGACTCACCCTCCCCACCTGAGAAAAATGATTTCGAATTTTCGCGCAAAAAATTTTCGAACATTTTTCAGCCAATCAAAATAGAGTATTTGTTTTTTGGTTGCTATGGCTTTCTATTGGCCGATTTAAACAAGGTCAAGGTCGTTTCCGATTAATTTAAGTTCAATGACTTCAATTTTACAAATTAGAAATTGATCAGAGGTATCCTATTGGTAGTAATCGATCATTCAAGTACATTTATTGATTTTCCCTCAGTACGATGCATTGTAGCCATGCAAAATCCGATCCGGGTGATTTCAATAAGGATTCTGACTAAACCAAGGTAGCTGAGTTCGATTTCCTACTTACGAATTGATCAGAGGTACCCTAATGGTAGTAATCAATCCTTCTAATACATTTTATTCATTTTTCTCCTCGTGTCTAATGATGGATGAGTGTACCATCGACGCCGTTCATGCTGATACTCTCAATGTTGCTGTGATTTAGCCTCTAATCGTAATGCGGTGATCATTTAATTACCAATAAGGGCGTGATTTCCAAGAAATTCCAAAGGGGCTAGCGCGCGATTGAAATCAGCCTGATCGGACATTGAATGGCTGTAGAACAGTATATTGGTAAAAATCAATAAAATGTACTTGATCGATTGATTACTACCACAAGGGTACATCTGATCAATTCGTAAGTAGGAAAATCGAACTCAGCTACCTTGGTTTAGTCAGAATCCTCATTGAAATCACCCGGATCGGACATTGCATGGCTACAATGCATCGTACTGGGGGAAATTCAATAAATGTACGTAAATGATCGATTACTACCAATAGGATACCTCTGATCAATTTATAATTAGTAAAACATCGAAGTCAGTGACCTTGAATTAATCGAAAACGACCTTGACCTTGTTTAAATCGCCCAATCGGAAGCCATAGCAACTAATAAATAAATACTCGATTAAAAAAAGTATTTGGGGGAGGGGGGGTTATGCAGAAAGAGATGTTCCATACTACTGTATATAGATATTAATACATTAGTTAAATAGTTTTGTTGACATTTTCAACCCTACTCTAAATCTTTTCATGAGGCAAAAAATACAAATTAAAGTATATTGAGGTGAGAGGATTTATCTCTCAACTGTATTTTTTGAATCTGACGATTTTTTTTTTGGAATTGCGATGTTAGTGCCCATATGCTCTGAATGTTATTTTTTACATAAGGGAGCAAATTTTCAATAATGAAGGATGGGGCAAGTTTCTTGAAATTTTTATTTTATTTAGACCCAAACTATTTCAAATAACTTAGTTCAGTTACACAAATATATACACATAAATCTCAATCTTACAAGTTTTAAGACGTACACTTTCATGTACAATTATTTGTAAATTACACACATCGATTTAAAATATAGATATGTACAAGTTATTAATAAAAGATTTTATTTAAATACACCGTAGTGTCTGTTTTTTTAATAAATTGATATTTTAACATTATACGTGTACAATATTCCATTTCCGAAATATAATGTATTTATCAGAAACAATTGTTCCCAGCATAGATAAAAAGTGTTAAGTGTAGTGAAATATAAGTTATAATATCATTCATTCAGTCATGAATGGGAATTTAAAATAATATAGAAATAAGGTAATTATTAATAAAATTAATATATGCAAAATGTTATAAAAAATATACATATATTTATAATAGTAAATTAGGATTAACGAAGTACGATACTTCTTTTAAACTTTGCTAGTGGAAATGCAAATAACACGCTATACAAATTAATCCATTGAAACGCCTTTTAATGTTTTTTTTAGAAATTACTAAATAATTTCACTATTATTATTATAACAAATATACGTTATAAATAATACCATTTCTGTATTATATAATGCACTGAATTCTTTTGAAAGTACATGTAAGTATAGATCAATGAATTTAATACATCCAGTTTATTATTTTTTTATTTTTTTATGATTAACTACAACATATAGTAAAACTTGTACATGACTAAATAAAATTTATCTGATTCACTAAAAACTGTATGAAATATATAAACTGTACTAATATGACTTCGATTCATTCCATAAAGCTTACATTACAAAAAATGTGGCCCGTATTGAAAGTAAACATTGTTTAAGACATTAAAAGAGCATTATATATTGTAGTAAATTATTTTAAAAAATCTTTTTTTCGACTGATTCAACATACAATGAAATATTCACTGTACAGATTGTTACAATAATGTTACATATGGAATACGTTGTATATTATATTTAAAATAACAGAAAAGTGTGACGTTGTATTTAAAATTGTTAAATACTATGTTTTTCGGTTTATAAATATGTTTCTCAAATTGCATGTTATACTCTTGTAAACTAGCTGTCAAATTTCAAGTAGGTATATTATGTTGAAAACTGTGAATGTATAAGTAGGGTTTCTACAAATCGGAACCACGTATTAAAACATCTGTTGAACGACAGCTTTGACATAATACTCCAATTGCTATCGTATATTCAGAGCGTCATGTTGCACATTGTGTTCAAGTAGGTAATGAAATATGTCAAAATTATGCTCTTTACAAAAACGAAAGTGACTATAGAACAAGAAAGACAACAAATTGTGCAACAGTTATTTATCTGAACTGAACATCTCAGTTCTTAAAATATTTTACATATATTATTTATATATATTTGAAAAGATCCAAGTCACGTGTTTATACACTACATAAAGCATCTGGTAAGTGTTTAATTTGTATCATTAAAGAAATAAACGTTTATTATCAGTACTTAATTGCTCGTGTAATAATACTAGTATTAATTCCATATGAAAATTATACTGCATTGTGTTAAAAGTCTTAAATATTTAAAAGTCTAAATAATAAAATATCAAATATTACAATATATATATATGTATATATAAGTTGTATGAATAACACATACAAATATTCATAAAAAATAATTGATAAGAAAATACAGTTATTGTAAATCATCAAAAAATAATAATAGCATTACCGAACAAAATCGAAGAGTATAAGAGGTGGTTATATTATGTAAAAAGTATGACAGAATTTGGATAAAAAAATGCGAAATACAGATTCTGGAGGGACACAATATCTAAAGATCTTGTAAAAATCTACATTGAAGCCAAACGTGCAAGATTGATGTGGAAATCACGTTGATCGATGTAGATGTTCCCGTTCCACGTTTTGACAACAAATCGCAGCATTCATTTTGCACATGCAACAGACATAGGATATAATCCGATGGTAAGAAACATTGGAACATTCTATGTCAGAGTCAAAAAGTGAAAATCATTAATCAAATGACATACCGTCTAACAAATGTACTCATACAAAGCTGTTTTTGTTATGGTGCGGGACTAGGGACCGATTTGAAAAAAGTGTATTTGTTTCAAGAGGCTTAATTATAGTTTCTCAAATGTTGTAAATATATATTATCCTAAAATTTTGCTTATGTTGCATTTGAACTACTGATTATTATAATAAGTAAAAGCATTATGATAGTCATTGGCAATTTTGCAATAAAATACGAAAAAGCAACTTATGAATATAACAAATTAATAACTAAAATTATAAATGAAATAAAATAAAATACATTATATTAAATAAAAATGTAATATATGCTAATACTGTCAAATATGTTAAAACAAGTAATATGAATAAAAATCCTTTTTTTAGAAATTGTATGTAATTTGAACTTTCATCATTTATGAAATACATCCTTATTTAGGAAAGAAAAGCAGTTTTATATGCAAATTATTTATTTAATATATAATTAATGCATTCTTTTTTGTTTTTAATAATAATTATTATATTTATTTAGAATTATCATTATTACAATTTTATATTAAATTGCAGATCAACAACTTCAGATGACTACGGCTCTACAGTTATGGCAGGTTTTTACAGGTACCAGATTATATGTGACAGTTTATTCTCCATGCTATAACTTTAATTTTATTCAGAAAAGAATGATCTTTCTTAATAATGTTACTCTATGTGTTTTTAATATTTTCAGCCTGTGCAATGATGCTGGCGCTAACAAGTAAATCTTATTTGTTTTAAACGGTCTTATATATATTATATATTAATAAATGTATAATAATTTTACTACAATATTTCTAACTATGCATTATGATACTTGTTTTAATCAACAATTTATTTTATTACCACACTCTTTAAAATAACTTTGTTTATATGCTATTTTATTATGTTTTTCAAATATTTACAAAAATTCCTTACTCATAAATAAAGGCGTTGTCAGATTTCTAATATATAGATAGAACGGACAACTCTACTTTATCAAGAAGATATCGCGCTGAGACGGCCGCGGGCAGCATGTTTTGAATATATCTTTCATTGTATATAAATAAACACATGCTCACATTTGTTAGCCTTTTTTATTTAATGGTCTATACCTCATAATATATTTCATGAGTTTAATGCTAACCGTAATTAGTTGTTTCAATTATAATAAACTTAGATTTAAAATTGGGTTATGCGAAAACACCCCATCATTAAATGATTTTAAAATTATTTTAATCAAAATTCAAATTAAACATTGGCTTTATTTGATTGTATTCTGATTATAACGTCTATTTTATTGAGTTTTTGTTCATAACCTCATAAGCAATTATATATAAGGTTTATTATGTTTTACACAAATTTCGATTAATAAAATGATCATATCTCTATACATATTTATAGCCTCATAAATCAAATTATTAAGGTTCAAAATGTAGTAACCGGCACGAAAAGAACACATTGGAAATAAATCAATAATGTTAATATATATAAAGGTTACATTGTGTATACTTTTATTATCTAAAAAGTAAAGAGTAACACTAAATACGTTCAAATATTAAAATAAACTGTTACACATTGGCTACCAAAACTCAAAAAGAAGACAAGCAGGTGTGAAAAAGAAAATAAACTATATTTGGACATAATACTCCAAACATATTGCTTGTTAACCTATGTTAACGAAATATTAAACTGTTTCAGAAATAAAACATAATAAATAGCAAGATTAAATATGAAATAATAGAGTAAATGTTTACAGTGTTTAGCAATATCGTAAATACAGTAGGCCCTATATTTGTGATTGTAAATATTGCTAAATAATAAATACAATTAGAAAATAATGCTATAAATATACCTAATAAAATTGATTGGAACCATCAATCAGGCAAAAGTAATATTTAGTACCATTTACCATATTCAAAATATTTATAAGCAGGCAAATATTGCAAACAATAACATAATAAATTCAAATAAATAAAATTTGCAATATCTTATATTATGACATGTTTTCTAATATCAATGTAATTATTAAGAAAAATATATATTATTTACAATGAATAATAGTAGAACGTACGTTTCAATAAGTAATTATTGTTCTAATATACAACTTCACGTCATATTACATTCCAAATTAGCACACTTATATAAATAGGAAATAATTTATGGTTCGCTCTATATAAGAATATATAGGCTCATTTCATGGCCTGTTTTATATTTTCTATTAAAAACAATAGATAATAGAAACGATTGTCATATTGACGTTAATTGTACTACATACATGTCATATTATGTATATATATATAATAAATCAAAAATATGTATTAGCGCTAAAGAAAGAAAATTTTTATTTTAACTGTTTTCTATGCATTTCATTAAGATTGTTTTAATTAAAGTTAATGTGAATAATGTAATTATAATGTGATGTATATTTCTTAATAATAATTAGTTTTGGTTGTCAATGTTTTGTTAAGTCACATAAAGTCACGTTATGTCACATTATGTCATGTAAAGTCAATACAACTCTAACAAAAATTATAACACCATATATGATCATAAATTGTTATATTTGTGTTAAAAATTATCGTGTCAATGTATAGCTTTACACATTCATTTGTTGACTGGTTCATAGTATAGACAAATTAAGTTACAGTTTTACAAAAATAATAATATCATTTACCTTATGCCAGTAAATATCAATATATACTGTAAATAATAACTATTTACATGTAAAGCATTATTTGAAATAATTTAATTTTAAAGCGTTTATTTCTGTGTATGACAAATAATTAGAAACCGTAATAATATTGAAAGACCAATGATATATTTTTTGAAATAATTGTTTAGTGATGATATCAATAAAATGATATAAATTTAAGAGTTTAGTCCCCCATAGCCCTAACGATGACCCATATGACTGGTTATATGCCTTCATAACACTCCTTTATTTTTGGTTTACCATAGCTTTAAGGAATCAAAAAGTGTTTTACCAAATAACAAAATTTATGGCGTTGTATGGGCTCTCGGTCTATTTGAAAATATACTTTGACTATTTAGATAACATATCATTTTTTATTTTATATTAGTACTAGGGACATCTCAGTTTGTATTTAAAATTCAGTTCATTAAAAGTTATATAATGTTCTAAATTCATTACACAATATGAATTAGCAGCCAAAAGTATATGTTATCATATATGCTAATTAATGACAATGACGTTCATATTTTGTTTATAAAAAACATATAATTTTAACTCATTTTATATGAAATTAATTCGTTTTAATTTTTTTTTCTTTTTTCTAATTAATGCGTAAATCTAATTGTTGATTTAATCATAAATAGAGTGAGATATTAACGATTATTTTAGCGTTTGTTTTATTTGTTTAATATTTTTATATGTTTAAAATTAAAAACAAATAATTTAATGAATCCTGGAGAAATAAAAATATCTTAAATAAATGTAGAACAGTTATAGTTATAGCCAAACGCGTTTTCGAGAACTTGTTCTCTTTATCAAGGCATAAGTTAGTATATCAAAATAACATAAAACAACTAATTAAATAAAAAGCAATCAATATAAATTGAACAATTTAATCAAGATAATCAATCGTTGAAAATGATTTCAATAATGTACAATATATATTACAAACATATAATTAAGCTGATTTGAAAAGTAATAATGTAATTTACAAACTAAACATAACTATAAAAATATTTGACTAAATCTCCATGACGTTTATTGGTAAGAAATGAAAAAATCTTCCTGTGAGAGTCGATTATCTTTAGACCAGTGTGGGTTGATATCTACGTATATTAGTGTTACTTTCGTGTACTTTTCATAAAATATTCGGCAGTCTCGATGTTACAAGTCTTGCCGAGTTAGGTCATTATTATATCGGATTTATGGCCATTAATTCGATCGGCTATGGTACTGAATGTTTTGTTTCATCTGTATATAAGTTTATCACATTTTACAAGGGTGGTGACATATATACAGTTCTTGATAGTACAATTACCTGTGTTTTTAATCTTGCATGTTTTACATCTGGCTTTATTACATTTTTTTTGCATGTTAGACTGCATTTTTATTGATAGAATAATAAACATATATGGCACCATAAAGAATTTCAAGTGGAGGTATAAATAATAAACAAAAAGTTCATTTTTTTGCTAAGTCGAGGTATAGACATATTGTAATTAAGATATACTAATTCAACATTTCCTATGTAAAATTGGCTGAAAATTACGAATCCGTCATCAGAATTACAAAATACTTTATCTATTTTTCTACTTACTGGCTTAGTATAAGGGTTACATATGTTTTATTTCAAGATTAATTTTTGCAAAAATCGATGCTTAATGCCCACGTCTACATTATATCAAAATATTAAAAAGAATCAGAGCATTTTTAATTTCCTAAATATCACAAAAAACACAAAGTCCGAAATAGGCTTTTTACTAATTCATTCTCAATTTAAATTTGTTTTTAAATATATATATACATATATGTATAGCGCTGATATACTCAATAATTTTACAATTACAACTGGATTACAGGATTAAATTGGAAGTCAAAGTGGCAAATAATATACATAATACATTTAACATAATAAAAATGGAAGGTTTCTCAAATATAATATTTTTCTCAATATTTTTTTTGGTTTAAGCTATATATAGCTGTAGCAGTCTGAAACATAAAAATATATATTGTATTTGAACTACGGACCCGTCGAAATAACACTTTCCATTTTATTCCTACTTTAAAAATCTCCCTTTAATTTAACATGTAAAAATATATACATTTAAAACAACTGTCAGCAAAATTAACCAAAAATTATACCAAAACAGCCTTATAGATAGTGTACCTTTGGCGTTTTAAATAAAATTGTGATTTGTAATTTTATGTCATTCATACCCCCAAACACCAATTTTCATTATTAAAAAAGTTCCCATTGACATGTAGTAAAGGACCGAATATAATTGTATCTAGGACAGTTATTCACGCTCTACAGGGTGAGTCAGAATTCACTACCGATCTGAAAATATTAAACAAGCAGGTATTAATGTAGGTAGGCAGTATTGAATCGTTTGTAAATTCGTTTTTACATTTACAAGCAGGTATTACTTGCAGATATTACATTACAAGCAGGTAGGTAGGTAG
>JAUZND010007239.1:0-10432 GCA_034780555.1 Coelogynopora nodosa
TGGAATTTATTAAATCTAATCGTGGATGCGACATATTATGTTTAGAAGGTTACCAATTGCATTTGAATTATAAAAAAAAGACCTTGTAAGATGTAACTTTCATACATTTCTACTAAATATTTTTTTATCAAATACTTTTATGCATTTTAACCTTTTATACATTACATGAATAAATATTTTTTTATCAAATACTTTTATGCATTTTAATGTTAATGTAAGACTAAACGGGAAATAATATGACAGATGAAAGGGAAATGACAAAAAGGGAAAAGACAAAAAGGGAAAAGACAAAAAGGGAAAAGTCGAAAGGGGAAAAGACGAAAAGGGATGACACCATTACGCTCTATTCCCCCTAAACTGGATGTGCCTAATCTAGACAATTGCGTAAACCGGAAGCTAAATTAAAACAACTAAATTTTCTTTGTATTTAGATGTTAAATTTTTACTCAGCTGCTTAAATAATTAATTAAAAAAGACCCTAAAAATGTTTCCACTGAGATGATAGAATTGATTGCTCTTCTTGCGCGCAATCATATAATATATATATTACAAAATTTGAATGATTTAAAAAAATATGACTGCGTTTGAGATATTCTGGAAATTCCAGTATATCCTATTCTCATTTATGTTATATTTATGAGTTTGAATGTTTTACAAATTGCTGATTTTTTTAGAAAAAATGTATAATATGGAAAACAAAAACGACGGCTTCGCATATTTAAATTCAAAATTTTTAAAAACGTAAGCAAATTCCTGTGTAACTACTTACATATTAAAAACAAAAAATTAAAAAATAAAATTTCGCGCCATTATAAATTTAGGGCATTGTGATTTATCAATTCTAGTACAAAACCGTTAAAACTGGTATATATTAAATCGATGATTGTCTAACTTAAAAATTGACAAACAATGGTCGTTTAAATTAGCCTTTATATATCTTATTTTAAAGAACAGTATGTAAATGTTTATAAAAAATGCATCAATTGTTGTTTGCTGATAATTGTTTCAATTATATCCTTGATAAATTACCACATCTTCTAAAATATAAACTGCAAAACATTCGTTTTATAAATTAATTTTCTGTGTAACTGATATTGAGTATTATAGTAGTATAATGATTACTACTTTTTAACCGTTCACTTTTGTTTTAATGCTATAAAAATACTAAATAATGAATAAATAAAGTAAATTCAAATAGTTTTTAATTTTTTATATAATATTTCAATAAATTTGTCAATTATTTTGGAATATTTACAAATAAATAGTAATAGAATAATAAATTATTAAAATAGTAATTAACAATTATTCGTTTGCTTGAAGTGATACTTTATTACAATAACATCATACTTTTTTCCCGTTTATTTACAAATAACTTAATGTGGAATATGTTCTGTTACGATATTTTATAGAAATGTGTTGTAAATGAGGCGGCATTTTAAAACGATAGCTTTTAAAAACGTATTTAAATTTTGTTTTAAAGACGTGTTTAAAGCAATACTTATTTCAGATTTATTTTCTTAAATTAATAATATTTAAGGAAAATATTACAATCACTTTTGTGATTGTCTTTTAATTTAATCAATTACATCATTGTTGCATACATGCATTAGTGTATGGTTTATTTCGTTGTAACCTGTAGTGTTAAAACCGTGAACAATATATTTAATTGCTTCCTTTCTGTTTAATTATTTTTTGTCTGTTTACGAATTTTGTGGATTTCTGCCAACTTTGTTTTTATTTTACAATTTTATTTATTAGCATTTTGAAAATAAATCAATTTACCTGTGAATTTTGAAGGTTTGTAGAGTATAGATCACAATGATTAGCATTTAGAGTAGTAGAAGTTAGATATATCTCTCATTTATTATTCAATATGTTTCATCTTTTTACCCCCATTGTGAGACATCTGTTCATTTCTCAGAGGCATATGTATACTATCAATGATGGTTTGAAAATGATGGTCACAGACTAAAATCGACAAATCTATGTTCTCAATAAATTGGAAAAAATTATCTTTATTTATTTTCAAGGCGCAGTTAATAATAAAAACTGTATAATAAATTAATATAAAAAATAACAAATCGATTATTATCATGATAAACGAATGGATAATACAAATCTCACCTCAAAACAATGATATATTTGGCTACTGAAAAGCACTAAAAAGCACTGAATTGTCTAATCATTTTAACAAACGTTGTCACTGAAAAATATTTGAAACGTAATGTTTCATAATTATTTCGACAATAAAATCGACATTTATCTGTGAGGGATATATATATGTATATTATTTTCTATTGGAAAACATTATATGATTTCTACCTACAGAATATTTAACAAAATATATTTTTTTAAATACACCAAGATTAATCGTGTCAACATTTATATAAATGTTGACGTCGCATACGTTTTAATAAGTTAATTGATACCGTTGCATTGTGTAATTAGAATTTAATATTGTTGTTCAGTTTTTATTTTGTATCTATGTGTATTATTAAGTGATATTTTCTAAGAATTATCTTAATACGATAATGTCATGGATATATCAAA
Source organism: Coelogynopora nodosa (assembly GCA_034780555.1). Lineage (NCBI taxonomy): Eukaryota > Metazoa > Platyhelminthes > Proseriata > Coelogynoporidae > Coelogynopora > Coelogynopora nodosa. The sequence goes on from JAUZND010007239.1 coordinate 2,551, forward strand.
TATTTTAATTATATTATTTATTTATTTAGTATATTTATACTGTGTTACTCGAAGTTGAAAAGTCTTACGTATTTCTGTTTATGATTAAATATTGTCTTGTTATTTAGTATAGTTATACTGTGTTACTCAAAGTTGATAAGTCTTACGTATTTCTGTTTATGATTAAATATTGTCTTGTTATTGATTATCTGCTAAATAAATCTTTCATCTAAAAATGATGACAACTTACTGTCATTTGGATTAACTAGTTGATGACCGATCCATTATCCCTCACTTTGACTGTGGAAAAACTTTCTATGTATCATATAAATTCATTCAGCATCATTCGTTTTCCGGTCTACTATTTCACTGGGGTGTCTGCAAATACATCCGAAATTATTCTCAACATGAAGTCTCTGAACAAATAGAGATTACTTTTTAAATCTAATTAACGTGTCGTCTTTTTTAATTAGTTAATTAGCACTTCAATAATTATTGTATTTTAATTACTTTTAAATACGATGGATGATATGTATATATTTTATTTACTTATAAATTTACTTATAGATAACTCCATTTATGTCTGGTTATAATTTGAAACATTTATTATTCTTTTTTTTATGCTTATGTTCAAGCATTTTTCTAAATTTTTATTATTTTAAAAACCGACTTGCGACTACGTTTGATCACACGGCTGTATATTATGTCTACGGTGCATCATATAAGGAAAAATCAATAATTGTAGTTAAATTATCGATTACCACTATTAGGGTATTTCTGATCAATTTGTAAATGGTAAAATCATAATACCGACCTTTACTTAGTCAGTATCCTTATTGAAATCACCTTGATCGGATAATATATGGCCGTAATGCATCGTACTGAGGAAAATCAATAATTGTACTTGCATGGTCGATTATAACAATTAAAGTAACACTGATCACTTTGTAAATAAAATAATCGAACTCTGTGACCTTGGAATAATCGGAAACGACATTAACCTTGTTTGAATCGGCCAATAGGAAGCCATAATAATAATTTAAAAAATCCACAGGTGTGGGAGCTAAGTTTTGGTTTTGGGTGAGGGAGTTTTGGTTTCGATTTTGGGTTCATTGGAGGTGAAGTCGAGGTTCCACGCACTCCCATACTACTGGCGTTTGTAAGTAGTATATAATGACCGCATCATTTTTATTTAAAAATTACACTTAGTCTATTTAGCTAACCGCATCCATTCTTCAAATGAATACATTGCTTCCGGTTCTAACTGGTATCTCCAATCAGATATCCTGGGAGTCCGCTACTCTGGGGTTCTGGTTCACAGATTTGCTCGACCGAGAAATCCAGTTCCACTCGTGGCTATTCAATGGTCGACCCAACTGCTATTGGATGACTGGGTTCTTCAATCCTCAGGTTTGTGACCCCATCAGCATATTATTTGCTTTATCACAAGAAATAGACTTGTATTTTGTTAGAATACAATTTGATGGTCATCATATAGTATGCAAATTATTTGTTGGCATGTCGAAAATATGTTTAGAGAATTTTTCGTTTTTTTTGGAAAATATTGTTAAATTGTTACCATAAGACATATTGTCAAATTTAATTGTGTTTTTTCAAGTGTCACATTATTTTTTATTAATATGATATATTTTGTTTTAGCATAATATTTCGTGTAATCAGACTAAATATACAAAATGTTTACGAAAAGCATTTATTATGGTAGTATATTTGTTTAATTTTTTTTCAAAATGACACGTTGATTTAAAACATATCACACCCATGGCCATGTTCAAAACAGTAGGATTGATGTGTGAGGAGGGCAAATGTGTTTATTATATGAACTACATATATGCCTAAAACAGAAAATCAACTAACCTTCTGGATGAGTGGATATTTCAGGTTAACTATTAATCAATTGCATTAAAATTAATTACATACATATTCTTTCATCACTCAAGTAGCCTATTACTTTGTCGACACAATTTAGAAGTATGTAAGAATATCATTACTATGGTTATTATTTTCACTCTACTTATTTTAACATTTGGTAGATATCATACTCTGGGTCCTTCTATTATTCATTTCCATTATTTAAATTTGTTAAAACAATGAACCGGCCATTCATTTTAATATATTATGTTAGGGAATTGACTACCGGTCTAGATGTGCATTCACTGATATTTGCGACGTGAGTTTTACAATTATGCTGACGACCAATCATCTCATCAAATTTGGTGAATTATTTCGGATATGATATTTTTTTTAAAATTATGCACAAGGGAAGCTAAAGTTGTCCCATTTGAGTTATCATTTAAGTTTCCATGAAAACTATGATGAAAAGAGGGAAAACATTTGTTAATTGAAAAATACAATTATTTTGTTATTCATCAATAGAAAGGTCATAAGGGAAGAAAACTAATTTAGTAAAAGTTGTCAATTGATACAAATATTAAGATTTTAGATTGTACAATTCACCATAATTTTTTTTTATTTATTAATTCAGAATATTTATTCGTGATAATAATATATTATTAATGTATTGCTGATTTAACGGATTCTTATATGTTAATATTTTCCATTCTATGCAGTAACTCGTCAACTCAAAAATTATATTAGTTCAATTATATTTATCTTCATTCCTACTTCGTATAGTTAATGATGTTTGTTCAACTTTAGAGACGTTTGTTAACTTAGAATTATTTTTTAAACTTCAAACATTCTAATTGCTTGATGTTTCTTTTGAGATAATATATATATTTGCCTGTTACACTTCTGATTTATATAATCATGTTTTTATTTGTTATAACAAATAAAAACATGATTATATAAATCAGAATTTAGTGTATATTATAATATATATTATACCTGCCTTATCAATTAATTTCAAACAATTATATAAAACAGAGTTTATGAAGTTTTTAGTTTTTTCAGATCTGGTTTAGTTTATGTGCTCTATAAACATTGTACAGTATTTTAAATCTGATAAATACAAATTTCAATTTTTTTTACATAGACCTACCTATAGATAAACTATACGCTTTTGGAAGGCTTATAGTTTAAGGTTTGTATATTTGTTTAACGGTTTTTCAATTTTAGCAATATTTCGCAATGATTTGTTGAAGTGACTAATCTAATCGGGTATGTATACCATATGAGTATTTTATAGTAATTACCATTGTCTCCTTGATTCAAACTTATCAAATGTCGGGCATACGTATATAAATGTATACGAAGAGAAATACTGTCACTAAGAAAAGGTTTTCATCCTCCGCTTGACCTATATTCTATTTTTTCCACTGGCGAAGAATTCGTTTTGTTCTCCACTCCAAAGGATTTGTATACTGTCCAATGTTTGATTTTTTAATCAACATTTTCCTCTTTCTTTAATTTTGGTTGATCTTTCTACTTAACTCCTTTTCATCCAACTTTCTTGTGATTTGACGACAGAAATATTTTTGAAACACGGTTCTGCAACAAAAATATATATTATAAAGTATTGTATTTATTTAAGTTGCATATAAAATGAGGTTATTATTTTTTTATTTTTTTAGATTAATGTTTTATTGTGTGTAATGAGATTTCATAAATTTATTATAACTCTCAATAGTTTTACTCTGTCAAACAACACTAATTCGCCTTTAACTATTGCTTTATATATAGTTTATATAATCTTTTTTAATTTTTTCTTATATTAAGGAAAATAGCTTAAAACATGAGCAGTCGCCAATATTAGTAAAAAATTTGTAATTATTTATTTAATTTTTTTTAATATTTTAAATTTATTGTAATACGCTCTCTGAGTACTATTTAAAACATGTACCATGTGGATGGTCTCATATAATTTAATATTAACAGCTTGTATAAAGTAATGGGTACAATTTTAGTTTCAATCAATTATTATTTTTTAAATATTTGTTTTTTGTATATTTTATTGTAAATAATAGTACACTGTAAAGTTTATTCTAGTATATTACTGCTGTCGGCCACTAAATATATTTGGCACAGATATTCGTCCAATTTAGTTACACCCAACAAAATATTGAAATATCGAATTTATAAACAATAATTATTGTCTCACATAATGTATCGCTAAACTATATACAATATATACTGAATAATATATGTTTAATGTTGCCTGAATCAAAACATTTAAATTGATTTAATTTGAAAATTGTTTCAATGTTACTGTTTTAATGTTTTTAATTAATTAAAATTGTAAAACTTAAATATAAAATAGTAAAATATATTTTTGATAAAATATTTTAGAAAAATAATTAAAAACATTTTTATAGCTCATTTTTAAAAACATCTAGTTAATAGGTTGAAGATCTTTTGTCATTTGGCCATTTTTACCGCAAAACTTCATATTGAGCGTTCCAAAGTTCAAACTGTGAAAAATGTTTTTATAATTTAAAATCACTGTTTATCAAATTTAAGGCGTTTGTTTAATACACTTTTTTAAATATAAGCTTTAAAATGTACCCACGTAAGAGCATTATTCCTTATTTTGCTTTAATGAAATTTAAGGTTATTATAATATCTGTGAAAATATGTCACATGGTAGATTTTATAATAAGCGATAATTAACCTTAAGTATGTCAATATCCTGTGGACATCCAGATAAATAACATGAAATAGGTCAAGGTGACACTTTTCTACTGTAGTTAAATACAACGCATCAAAAGAAATAATATGAAAATCCTCATGGATTATGGATTTACTAAATATTAATTAAAATTTCTATAGTAAAGTAAATTAGATACAGTTAAAGAAAAAGTTATATTAAATCGCATCTAATGGTAAGAAAAAAATCTATAACTATTTCACTTATTAATTGCAGTGTCCTCATTCTATTAAATTTGTCAATCAAGACGTTGTCATAGAAGTGTTTCGATCTTAAAATAAAATCTCTCCTGTCAATTTTATCCACTCTTATACTCCTCAGGAACAAATGTTTGGAAAGCTGGCACAATTACGAGTATAAGCTAATTAATTAATCTATTGTTTATTAATTCAATCACATGAAATTATAATTTGATGGAAATTTCATTTTCATTGTGGTTGTGCAATTTCATTTCAATGTATTGGTTTTAAATTATTTATGAAATTTAAGTGGATGTGCTCTTATATGCTACTATTTTTATATTAAAACTTTGAACGACACTGAACTATCGCTGCTTTTGTTTAAAAAAAACTGCTTTAACCGTTGTATTTAGATCGGTGTACTGTACGTTACATAGTAAATCAGACTGTTGTGACGCTTTTTAATTTATTATCAACTATAAATTCTTAATCAGAATATTGTATCTTTTTATTAATCCAGCCGATTTTTTTATCCGAAAATACATTAAATGTCTCCGTGAAAATTAATAACTAGTTGGCGAATGTATTATATTGTGTGGTCTCTGGTGTCTATCGGCTTCAGGGATTTTTGACAGCCGTTCGCCAGGAGATCACGCGCATGCACAAGGGCTGGGCTCTTGACACAGTCGAGATTGGCAATGATGTGACCAAGATGATGAGAGAGGACATCAGTCACTGCCCTCCAGAAGGTATTGCGTGCCATTATATTGTCATGTCTGCCTGTATCCCCGCTATCTTGCCCCTATACCTATCTGATTTATTATTGTGTTGTATAAAAAGAAAAATATTTTTAACTGGCTTACTTTTAGAGAGAATTGTTTATTTGTTAATATGACCGTTTTATTGCATTTTTAATATATCAAATTGGTGTTTTTTCTTTCTTAGTGCAATTATACTTTACAATTTTTATTAAAACTTAAGTTACGTGCTAAAGGTTTTTATTAATATATGAACAGTGTTAATTCTAATACTTAAAGATATATTAATAAACTTTTAAAAAAACTAAATATATGGGCCGTATAAACGATTAACTATTCCGCAACAGCCAATATATGGAAAGTTTAAAATATTCTAAAATTAGAAGTTGGAAATACATGTATGTGGGATGTTATGAATCTGTAATTAACCGTTTATTGGAAAGGGTTAATTACAAATGATTACATTTTTTCTAAATTGCCAGAATTGTACTGACACTGGAACACTGCAGTTTCAGTTTCCTTTCGACATACTCGATTCATATTATATAGAGAGTAAAGAAGGATTAATTTAATTTAGCAGACATTTATCGTGTCTTTGTCTGACAAAAGATTGAATTATTGAAACTCGCTTATTGTTGTCAATTTAATTAATAAAATGTTCCACTTCGAAGTATCCAGTACATTTGTTAAAATTGAATTAACTGAAAGACTGCTTGTTTCAGTGAACCCACTTAATTTTATCGCGCCCAGTTCTAGTTGCGGTCTCGCATCTAATAATAAATAAAGTTAGTTAAGTTACTGACAACAAATAATATTTTAAAATGTTAAAATTACGATTACTTATTATATACTAGGGGGTTAGCTCCGAGGACAGTACTATTGACAAAATAGACTCTGATGAAAATGGAATAATTTTATAATGACTAAAGTTGTATTATATATTATATTATGTTTACATTACTGTTAAAATAATTTATCTAATATACTAATCAATTAATTTTATTGTTATAATTTAGTTGTAACTTTAAAGTGTATTTAAAATGAGAGAACTATGAAAAACCCTTAAACTAAGTTGTTCTGATAAAAGAGTAGGGCTAGAGATATACAAATGGAAAAATCGACAAAAATCACTGTGAACATTTATAACATATATAGGCCTATAAAAGATTGTCTATACCTTTTCTTGTTTACAATTGTCACAGGAAAAGCGCAGCTATTTTAGCATAGCTTGATTTAATTGACTAATGTTAAAAAAAATTAATAATTTTATTTTTTGTGTTGTTAATTAAAATAGTATTATATAACACTGTAATGCATATAATAATAACTTGTCGTTAATTTGTAATAAATTAACATTTTGTTAAGTAATAGTCATGGTGAATAACATTTTATTCTATTTACAGTATAAATTGTGCACAATCGATATTGTGCACATTCGATAGAATTTAGGCTTGTATAATCAAATTGGAAATCCATATCTTTCCAGCAATTATTATACATTATGCTTAATTTATTATTAATAAATTATGCGGGCTGATATTTATACAAACTAAGAAACATATTTAATAATTCAACTAAGCCACAAAACACCTGATAAATCCTTCCTCCTTCCCCTCCTCCACAGGTATCTACGTGCACGGTCTCTATCTGGAGGGGGCCGGCTGGGATCGCCGCCAGGCCCGCCTCGTCGAATCCTCGGCCAAGGTGCTATACACCCCGCTCCCCGTGGTTCACATCTACGCCGTCAGCATGACCGGACAGGCCAAGATGGACAACCTGAGCACCAACTATCAGTGCCCGGTGTACAAGAAGCCCAAACGGATGGACGAGAACTTTATCTTCCCGCTGGCCCTGCGCACGGTCAAGAAGCCCGAGCATTGGATCCTCAGAGGGGTTGCCCTACTCTGTGATATTAAATAACTGGCTGTCGTGCAGCAGTTGAGAGTATTTCATGTGATACTTGTGGCTTAGATACTCTTGAGATTGAACGTCGGAATTACTCTTTGACTGACTTATTTTGTTATCGTTATACCACTAAATCTGCAGTGTGTGTTTTGTTAAACTTTGTTGTGAATTGATCGTTCTTTAAAATAAATATCTTATCGTAACCAACTGTGTCATATTAGTTTTCTTTTCTTCATTGTGTAATTTATTTTCTTGTTTTATTTTTTTTTGCTTCAGTTTAATATTAAAAAATAAATGTATTAAAATTATAATATTATAATAATATAATAATATGATAATATAATAATATGATAATATAATAATATAATAATATGATAATATAATAATATAATAATATGATAATATAATAATATAATAATATAATAATATAATAATAT
>JAUZND010007240.1:0-10431 GCA_034780555.1 Coelogynopora nodosa
CAAAAGTATCGAATGCGCCCCTTTTTTCGTGGGTCCCATTCGATATCTTTCGATACCGCATTCGACATTTTGGGTCGAATTCGATATTTATTATGGGGCCCTTTCGATAAATATAAATATATATACTTTCATTTTATTTTATAATATTTTATTATATTGTATTTCTGATTATATAATTTTAATATCTTTCTTATAAACCCTACATAGCGATAACATGTAATATTGCGATTTACACATTTCTATATTTGCTTTATGTAACAATTTCACTTTATGAATCATTATTTTGGTATGCATTTGTTACTATGTGAACTTAAAAATCAGATAGTTATTTATAGTTTGTAAGTCTAACTTTGTTACGCTAACAACATATCCAATTTTTACGTTCACATAAATGACAGAAATATCGATGGTTAAGGCTTTATCAGTAAACTGTATAAAGTAAATTTAAACTTTAGGATAAATGATTAACAAGGAATACAAGCAGAAATATAAATCGAATAGCATGATTCTATCGGATTTAATGAAGTCTCTCCCTATAATTCGAGCTTCCGACTGATGCTTAAAAACAACTTAGGAAAATTGCTCCCCATTAAATTAAAGGATTCTTTTCAATTACTTTAGATATCTGTTCATAGACGTTTTGACTATCACTGATAAATTTGTCTGTAGAATTATATATATAAATGTTTTTTAATTGTAATTAACTCAGCCTTCAATTACTATCAAAATAAGTATATAATTAAATGTATTTGTTTACATTTTTGCAATTTATGATGCATGACTCTGTCTTCATATTTGCAATTTTGTTTTGTAATAGACTTCAAATTTAAATGTTTTATGTACTGAAAACAGTTTAAATAATGTATACATATAATGATGTTAAATTCGTTATTAGTTTTCATCATTTTTCTCATTAAACCTAATTTTAAAATATAACTTTATATGAACAAAACATTATTTTTCGTTTTCATCACATTTTGCATTACTTTACTTCCACTAAGTCTCGTACTTTGTCTCGTACAGTTAGATGCAATATATTTCATAAAATCAACTAAGCTGATGTCAGACCATTGTCTTAGATTTTATAACAAATGCAGTAAGCAATATTTTATCAAAGAATTTCTATTCTTCAAAAACACTCATAACTCTACACATAAGAGTTTAAATTAATTAAGTATTAATAATTATTACTTACATTATTTTATAATGCTTCAAGGCTGATAATTGTTGTTCAAGATAAACAACAATAATTACCATAAACAATGTATGGAATGTTGTGTATAGTGAAAAGTTTAACATAAATACGTGAAAAGTCAAAATTGTTTAAAACATAACATTGGTAAAATAGATCAAACATTAGGAATTAAAATGAATTAATGTAGATATAAACCATTAAATATAATAAATATGTAGTTTAGGTTTTGAATGACCAAAATGTAATAAAGATAATAAACTTGGGTGTATGCTTATTTAATTAATATATATTTGTTTAACGAGTTGCGGCTCCAAACATCTTCTTATTTTTTCAAAAAAGATATGGAAAAGAATTAATATTTGAAATACATGTCAATAGACTAAAGAAAGAGCAATAGTTTTTTTGAGATTATAGTATTCGACAGTTAGTTCAATTTCACAATCATTTATAATTAAGTATACCTACTGTATTTATAAATTTACGTATATAGTAAAATTTAATTATTAAATATTTATTTAATGAATAAAATTAATCAAATAAATATATATTTTTAATAAATTTATAAAATAAATAGTGTTTCAACGAATACTTGATCAAATAATATTTTTTAATAAATTGCTTTGTATATTACGTTATATATTAATAGAAGTAATCTATATTACTTTTCTATTACTACGTATATATGAATCCGTGGAACTATAAAGATAAAAAAATTGACAATATTAAAATATCTTCCATTTATTAAATAGATTTGTCAACTATCTTGTACTACATTATAATGTTTTTGTAATTTCACGAAATTTATTTTACAAGATTATAATTTTTTATTCAAGCATATGCTTTTTAATATTTCTAAAATGATTGATTATCATACTCAGCAATAATTACTAATACATAGCAATAATCAGGCAATAATTATGTTGAACAAGATCAGCACAAAAACCCGAGCATACCATTTTTTTGCACAACAACATATCAATTCTATTACCTTGTTAATATTGATATATGGCTTAATTAAATAATTTAAGACCGATCATGAGTTTGTAGTATAACTGCTGTATAATAATAGATAGCATCAGTTTATAAGACATTTAATTGAATTTCGATTCATATTTTTTCAATATTCAAGTATATTTGAAGTATCATGCATTTTATTTATATATAAAGGCCCTATATCTTTACTTTATAGGTACGTCACTTTTTTGTATGACAGCCACATTGCCGCTTTCGAAGCAAAATATGTCTATCTTGTCTACATAGCTTAGCTCTTAGATTTACGTCGTTCACAGACACATAAAAACTTACTTTCTGCTTTATCATTATAGTTATCATTATAACTTCCCTGTTGTTGCGCCCCTTAAAAATTTAAAGATACACCAGAGTGAAACGTATCTTTAAGTTTAAGAATAAGTACTGAGTGCGATAACCACATAATTTAGCGATGTTTATATACATTTAATTCACTGATTTATATTAATTCACTGATACAAGTTATTAAAATATTTTGTTTATTTCTTTAAATTTAATTGTATTGATTAATGATTCGCATGTTTTATACTATATTTTGTATAAAGAAAATATTTTAATTCTTGTTAATATTATAACTACAATATTATTATTTTTTAAACTATCTACAATAGCGCCCACTTTTTTTCTATTTTGGAACAAACACCCCTTGCCTTAATTGCCTCATTGTGTAAAATTTAATTCACATTTTAACTAGACAATCCGAAATAATCTGTTTATAGTGTGATCAGTCATCACAACCAAAAAAGAAATTATAAATAACACTTAACTAGTATAAACTAGCCTAATAATTTGAATTGATTGATGCTATCTTTAATTTTTTCAAATATACAATATTTATCGGCATGTATACATCAAATATATAAATATGTAATTTCGTTGATCTGAATTTTTTACTTATTTTGGCGGAAATTGAATAAGAACGATTGCAAGGATGCACTTTGTACTATTCCTAAATAAATGTTATTGTATAAGCACAGCTTTTTCGAATATTATAAGTACATTGTATATTCTTTTCTGACAAAAACTGTTTAAATATTGATGCAAAAACATTTAACTGGTTGTCAAACTAAACTACATTTTTGCCATTAGTTATTATAAAAAATAAATTATTTATATAACAATTTCTATTCTATTTATTTGATGATAAATTATGGAGATAAGCAAGATATATTTCTGGCGTTGAATTCAAGATATATTCTTATACAAAATATACTTTTTTAAATTTAGATAGTATACTTATATATGTCATTGTCAATAAATGCAATAAAAATGCAGACTCTACTACAGTAATCAATAACATACCTCCTCTAATCACTTTATCACAGTTAAAAGTGGGAATATGGCTAAAAATCATAGAATTCCTTCATTAATTAAATCCGAAAAACATATCTCTACAAAATCAAAATCGACAACCGTAAAATTGACCAAATGGAAGACATTTCTAAAATATAAATACTCTAATACAGGGTTAATATTTTGACGCATAAATTCTTATACCATTTTACATACAGAAAGGAGTCATATGACTGCGCCAATGATACTTATCTTATACTACAATGATATACAAAAAAATTATTAAAATAAATAGTAATTTTTCTGAACAATATTACATAAAAATATATCTAGATTAAATATTGTATATCCTTTTATTTATATATCTATTTTAGGCAGAATTCTATTAAATGTTAACTGACTAATGTTTTTAGCCTCTCACATTGGAACCTTGTCTGTTATTTTTAAATTTCTTATAAGTTGCTTTACCATGGTTACCATTTGTTACCATTTATTACCATGGTTTCCATGTTTGTTTAAAGAATGTTTTAATATAACATGTAATACTGTAGAACATGTAATAGGACATGTAATAGAACAACAGTAATTTAATTATTCGTATTTAGTTTCCAAGTTATTTGGTCTATATTTTAAATATAAAATAAAAATTGCCTCTTTTATTTAGCATAATATACGTTTATTTAACGTAAGATTTAACTAAATTTGCTTGTAAAGTTTGAAAGACAATCTTCGTTACAAATTTCAGAAAGGAACCAAGAGTGAAATAGAGTTAGGAAGAACCTTCTCAACGCTTTTTTCCGATATTGAGTTTCGTCAACAACTTCTCTATGCGGAAACTGCGGAAGAGTTTAAAGAGATGCTCCAATATCAGGCAAGAGAACTTAAGGAAGACCAGCGAATATTCAGAAGGCACAGCCTTAAAGTTGGAGATCTTATGAACCAGGCATTTCAATATGTAAGTCAAATTTTATTAATTAAAGGCTATGTTATACACGTACATCAAGTGTATGCGTTGGTTAAGCAATTTATACGTTTCATCAAATTATTATATACTTTGAAAATATATACGAAATTATTAAAAATTAAGTATATTTCAAACTAATTATGATATTTTAAAATGAATGTTTAACATGTATATATATATTTACGGAGCGTTTATTATTACATAAATTTTAATAATGTCTATTATGTTTATAGTGTTCATAGTTTCTTTATGTGATTTTTCTTACTGCCCGTTTTCTTAAAATGTCTACATATTTAAAACATTACTCAAACAATGTAATAACAATTTGTTGCCTTTAGCCTGTAAAACTAAATAACAAATTGCTCAAATGAAAAACAAAGTTCATTCATGATTATTTAAATTATATAATAGTAAAAACTGAAATTCATTATCAAATTATATTACTTAAACATTACTTATTTCGAACATGCAAAAATTTAAGTTTTTAATTTTAAATTTGATAGCGAATTGTGAAATCTTTACAAAAACTTTAGTAGTGTACGTTAACTGTTGGGAATAAACTTCTTTTCTATTAATTTGTCTCTTTATGTCTACATAAAAAGTTAGCACAATTTTAATGTATAGTTTGCTTTTACAACATAGAAAAAATTATTAAAAATTATTCACATTAATTTATATAGTAAACTGTAATTTCATACAAGTAAATAATGTCATTATTTCATAAATATACATTTATTCAAAATATAACCTTTCAAGCAAAATTATCTCAAAAATATAGTCATATTTTTAATTGAATTCCAAGTAATTAAATTTATATAAGATGTATATATATAATTAAATTAATCAAAAGTTGTTGTTAAAATTATAATATCATGAATATGTTAGTTTATAAATTTTATTAATGGTACAATATTGTGTACTACGCGATAGATTCGTAATTCTATTAGAAAAAGATGCCTGATTTTAATGAAAGCCTGCTATTCTCCATTAGTATAAATCATTTACATTATTCATCATTACTGATAGCGTTTAACAATTAAGTAAATAAACACAATCTCCACAATTTTTTGCAGTTATTTAAGTTTGTGAAATACATCAAATAATAATTAACAAACTTGACATTAAAAAACAGTCAGTCACTATGACATGATTGATTTAGAAATTAAATTGTCTGCAGAGTTCTGACTTGACCGTAAATTACAATGCAAATTCTAAATAAAAGTTGGCTTAGTCAAATGCCAATTTAGGGGAAAGAACACTTCTCATCAGAAGCCGATATTTGCATTTGTATAATTTGATAACAAATATCACAGTGGTTCGTGTACAGTCGATCCTCCCCTTTTTTTGCAGGACAAAAAATGCATTATCGGGAGCGGAATCACATCTGACTTGAAGAAAAGAGTCCCGGTCTATCTCTCCGATTTCACTGATGGTTAGTACCGATTACATTCGTCTTCTATTATGGCAAACAGTGTGTGGCTGGCTCTGTATATTATGTCTTGGGTTCTCTCTCATCGATGACAAATATTATTGATCTATTGAAGAAAGATAATCAGTGACGTTTCATGATTGATAACAACTTGAATGGATGATTGCTAACTATATATATATATATGAGCGCAGAATTTAGTGGAGATGTAAAAGTTCCTTGTTGTTGGTTTCATATATAAAACATTTTTCTTCTATCTGAGACTACAAGATAGACAATTGAAATTGTGTGGATTTGAAGCTATGTGCAATTTTAGTCTAAATAAATTGTAAATTGCATTAAATAATACTACGTAGAAAAAAATTACACTTCTTTAATCATGGGATGTATTTTTTAAATTTGATTGATAATTTGATAAAATACATTATATTATAAATGACAAAGAGAGATGTTTAAGTTAAACATAACACATTTCTCTGTTATAACATAGAATTAATCAAATGATTGTAAATGTAGATATATTTTGATTACAAACATATTCTAAAATATGTATTGTAAATAAATATAACGTCATTTTTTTAATCTGCAACATTTAAATTTGATTCTGTTATTTTTGATACTTTGATTCAATAATAAGTATTACTAGTAGAACAGTAGTTCTGCTAAAAATACCAAATAAATAATATATTTTAAAAAGTGTTAAATAATATGTTTGTTCAGAATATTATAAATTAATTTATTAACATTAACATTAAAATTAAAAATTGTATTTTAGAATGCAAAACATTTTTAAAGAAAAATCCAAAGACATTTTAGGTCATAAGTTTATTATTTATAAAAAAAGTGTTGCCATTTTTCTGATAAAATTGTCCTCATCCTAAAACTTTTAATTAAACAAAAAATAGTGGCGAAGTCAATGAAAATAGTAAATAATCTATAAATATACGATACAACTAGATCACTCTAGACTAAAATTTAAAATTACCCAAGACGACGGAGACTGTTGACAAAAAACCAAAGAGATTATATAATCAATAAGTACCCAAATTAATTAAATTAAAAAATCTAATTATTTATGAGAACATTCGCCTGTTTTGAATTAAAAGAATCTCTAATAAGTTTTTTACACGTTATGGGCTGCAGTTTATGGAATCGTCAGAATGCGTTTTGAAGTCGCCTGGTAAATTAGTTTATTGTTTCGTGATACAGGTTGTGGTTCTGAGCTATTCTTGTGATACGCATCGTATAAATATATAAAATTGTAGTATAAAATATTATATACGGTTAATTTAGTATCTGTAGTGCCTCAACAAATTTTTGCGTATTATTTTTCGAAATCTTTCGAAAACATTAACACAGATCAAATATAATTACATAATATGTTTTAATTGCAATTACAATATATGAACTATATCCTTCTTATATTTATACAGTTTAATGATATTATAAATAAAAGTATAATTAACAAATTTTTTGCCTAACAAATTTGCCCTAATACATTTTCTTAAATCAACTAAATAAAACTGTTTAAAACCTTAATTCTGTTGCTCATGTCAAATACACAATAAATATATTATTTTCCATTAATAATAAAAATATATATATATTTTTTAATTAATATATGAAAACGTATTATACAGAAAGAATCATTTATAACTAAACTAAAATGTTCAACTTTTAGATTTAAAATATAAGTGCGAGTGGAAAAATTTAATCATTTTTATAATATATTTATTATATTATAATGTGTTAACATGCGGAAGTTTATTGGTGGCGTTCATGATCAAAACCATGATCAAAGTCGAGTTTACGGCTGTACTAACAATAATATATCAATACACAACACTCAAGATCTAACGTTTGCACAAATATAGAAAAAGAATACAAAAAGCTCATGACTTAGTACTAAAAAATGACAAATTATATTAAAATTTAAAGCATGAATAATTTCACGTAAAAATTACACAGCAACTGACATACAGCGTACAAATTCGGAGAGGGCAGGGGCTGTAGTCACATTGAAGCTTCTAAGGCTGAAGTTGCACAATATTTAGGTATCGCTTGTCAACTATAATGATCCTCTATCTTTCTACCACATATTTTACAAAATAATGATACTGTTAAATGATACATTCCCTTTTTTAAATCTGATATTTCATATATAATGCACATAGCCAAAAATTATAATACATGTAGGTAGCATATATAATGCATATTGCACATATAATGCATAGTGCCCGTATAATGCATATAGCACATATAATGCATATAGCAAATATAGGGCGTATAGCCCTGATAGCACATAATATACTAAAACTATAAGTAAAACTATAAGCCAACTATAAACATCTATCCCTTTGTATCAACACATCTTTTTAATTATGTAATATGACCTATTGAAATCATGCAAAAAAGATTTAAATATATTATAAATTAAATAAGAAAATAAATGTATATCTCTTGGTCTCGATTGAAAGAGACGTATGTTGTGTTTATGTATCTAATAACGTGTGTTTATTTCCTTAAAATGTATAATTCGTTGCTCTATACGTAAATAGAAATATTTAATTTTATTCAACTGAATTTGTGTTGTTAAGACACGCATCTGTTTATTTTTTAGAATATGTTATATAGTAAATTCTATTATTTCTGATATACTCTACATTATTTATATTCTTTTCAATAATATGGTATATTCATGTTTCAGGAGTAAAAGGGCAGAAGACGATACAAAAAATGATTTCAGCCACGATTTTTCTCTACTTTGCATGTCTCCTACCGTCAATTGCTTTTGGAGCTTTGAATTCCAATAATACCGATGGGAAAATTGGCAAGTAGCCGAATTGTTACTTTTATTTTTGTTGATCATGTTATATAGGAAATGACTTTAAAATTTTCATTACTATACATATTATAGTAATATATATATAACAATTGTTATTAATTTAGGAACATTTATATAATGAAAGGTACTGATTAACATACATCCAAAAGATCTGTATATAAACCTATAATTTATCATTTTTATTTTAAACATATTTTTAATCCATTTTAATCTTTCGATTTAATTGTCTATTCCACTTTTAGTTAAAATTATGCTTTTTAGTATTATGTAGTATAAAGATACTCTTTTTATGTGAAGTTGATAATTTTTTTGTACTAGGATAATAATAAGTATATATTTAAATAGTGGTCGTATTTTTTAGATATACAATTTTTATAGATACTTTTTCGATAAACATTGCATAAATTATATAGTACGCTTCCAAATTATGAGTTGGACCTTTTGAAATAATCAAGAATGTGATCTCAAAATTTAACATTTGGATTATTTTTAGTATTACAAGTACCTTTCAAACTTGTAATAATATATTTTGTTAGAATTTGGGTGAAATCAAAGTTGGTCCATATATAAATATATATTGTCCAAATAAGGATAAATATTTTTCCATAATTAATCAAAATTACTTATATATAAAATTATTTATCAAATAATAAGTGTGAGTAAACGGGCCTTTTCAATATAACTTTCTCCGTAAAGGATTAATAAAGAAAACAAATACCCCATATATACATGAATTATACATTATCTTTTATTTTCTTAAATGCATCATACTACTGCAAACAATTCAGCAAATACATTTTTTATAATAACAGTATACTTTTAGAATTTTTAATTATGTGGAATGTTTTTGACACAATTTGTTTACAATTATGTATATGAATAATTCTTCATCCAAACTATGCGCATTTTTATATTCATAAACTGTGTAGATGACGCAGAAAAGAACATTATTTTATTAACATAGAAGGAAGTAAAAAATATTTTTTCTTTGAGCGGAAGTTTTTATCTACACAAAGAATGCCGTGACGTGAGGTAATAGCGATGAACCTAATTAACCACGGAACCTTTGTTAGCAATGTATATACAGCTCAATATGTATGTATGCAGCTCAAGTATTCTATGTTCATCTAAAATAATTCAGCTCAATTGCTTTATAACAAAATCGTATCAATAAACTATTGCATTTCACTAAATCGTTAATAAAATACTATGTCAACAATCTCATTCAGCGTAAGGATTATATTGATCGTACTGATAAAATATTTAATTACATTAAATATATCTAAACCTATGTTATTGGGATTATGCATGGCAGTTTACTAAAGTTTCCTACTTATTTAATACTGTTTTTCACATTATTTAATAAATTAATATAATACCGAATAAAATATCCAGAATATAACAAAATGAATATTGTTAATAAAGTAACCAAAACTCTAAAAAAATATAATGGGAAAGCCAACACACTTTTTGTCAGAAAACAACATCATGACACTGTATATGTCGCCTTCTGATACTCCTCTAACCTTGTTTATGTCACTCCTCTAACCTTGTCTATGTCGCTCCTTAAACCTTGTCTTATGTCACTCCTCTTACATTGTCTATGTCACTCCTCTAACATTGTCTATGTCACTCCTCTAACCTTGTCTTATGTCACTCCTCTTAAATTGTCTATG
>JAUZND010007241.1:0-10431 GCA_034780555.1 Coelogynopora nodosa
AAATATAAGGCATGCATGAGGCGTGAAAAATTGGTATAACATTTTTATCTTTGGCGTGCCAATATTCCCAAAAAAAAATTTAACTACCAGGATACTGAGATACCTTTATTGTCACCCCTGATAATAGGTATTTACTTTCATTGAATTTAATGAAAGTATTGTAAAAGTGTTTGAATTAGATTTTGTTACACCTCTTTGAAACCTTAAGAATTGTTAATTAACAATTTACATTTTTTTAAATTTAAATCTACGTCTACACAATTATATATATTTTTATTCTTACATAGATTTTTTAGCTTATTCTGTTTTTATTTTTTTATCCCATTATTGATACTTTTATGTGTGTTTTTTTCATATTATTCTACAAATTTCACTTTGTCCATAAAGTTTTAACAAACATATCATTGTCTCATTATTTATAATTTTATTTTGATCATGATGTAATTAAACATGTTTTATTTTAAATCTTTGTTATCCATAACATTAGATTTAATTTTTTGCTTAATATTACAATATATATTTTAAAAAAAGGTTTCACTAACCAATTTTGTCTTAATAATCATTATACTTCATTTATAACATTAGAAATTAAGTTCAGATTCTTAGAATTAAAAAATCATTAAAAATCATTAAAAAGATCATTTAAGATCTAAATATTATTCAATAAAGATCTTTTATAACTCAATTAAT
Source organism: Coelogynopora nodosa (assembly GCA_034780555.1). Lineage (NCBI taxonomy): Eukaryota > Metazoa > Platyhelminthes > Proseriata > Coelogynoporidae > Coelogynopora > Coelogynopora nodosa. The sequence continues at coordinate 691 of JAUZND010007241.1, forward strand.
ACATATTTTTAAACTAATTGTTACATTTTAAATAATACTTTTGTAATTATTTATCTATATGTACACATATTAATATTAATTTCTATTAAATAATAACTATCATTAAGTTGTAATGAAATCAGCATATTAGTAAGATTATATTTATCTGTCTTTTGATATTTTGTGTATCTAATATGATTTTTATGTGAAATTAATATTTTAAATAATTAATTTTTTAATTTTGATATTCTGGAAATTGTTATTAAAGTCTGGGAATAATGCTTTTGTATCACAATAAAACTTTTATTTAATTGATTTCTATTTCCCTTTATTCATTTCCACTCTCCATTAAAATATTTTTTCTGATTAGTAGGATAATTTCTTTATGTTGCTATATTTTTCCTTTCTTATTTTTGTTCTCCACATCATAAATATTATCACTTAAAGTTCAGTCAATTGATTTTACTTATGTTTATATAAATTTTTATAAATTAAAATTAACTAAGTAGTGCACCATGAATTATTTTCTTTAGTTTCAGAAAACAATGGAGGCTGATCTATTTTTTGTTGATACAGCTGGTGACCTCGGAGGATCTTCACAAAAAGAGTATGTTTCTAAATATAAATTTATTACTTATTATGTTAATTGAAAATATTTTTTTATAGAACAAAAGCTGATGAATTAGATTGCTCAGCGTGAGTATCATTTAATAATTGCTTTATTTAATTAATACATAATTCATTTCTATTTTTCAATTAATAATGCTATTTTTGTCTTTATACAATCAGAATCATGTATCAAACAGAGGATGATTTAGTTCTTGGTCAGGAAAAAAATGAGCCTGCTAAGGAAGAGGATGATGATAAACCAAAAGGAAAAAGAGTAAACTTTCCAAGACATGTGTATGTGTTTTCTATGGAGTTATATGATGTAGTTATATTCTTGTTAATAATTATCCTTTTTTTGTATTTAACTAATAGAAACAAACGATATCATGAAATGGAAGATTTAAATGAAAAGTTTAAACCTGGAGTGATAAGGTAAAAACTTTTTATGTGTTGCATTTGCATAGATGAGACTGCTATTTTTGTTTGGTTTATAAAAATAGTTAGTTATTTTGTGAGCCTTTCATTCATATAAAATTCGTACTTTCATTAAATTATTAGGCAACATTTTAACTGTGTTTATTTGGCCTTTTACCTTTTTCTTTCACTTAATTTGATTTACTGGAATTTTTAATTTATTTACACCTTAAATAATATTTTAGTTTAAGATTAGATTCTGTAAGAAAAGTAATGTTAATAACATAGAAAAAAATTAATCATAACCAATGTTGTAAATGTCTACATTGACTATATATATTAAAAATGATACAAACTTTTAGCATCAATATAAAATTGTTTAAACACTAAGAACTGTTAATTGTAAATAAGATGATTGTGAACATTTTAAAACTTGTTAAAAATGTCTCTCGGCTGAATCTTAGAGACAAATAAATCATATGAAAATTATACAAACGGACTTATTATTTTCAATGATGAATGCTTCTTATTTTGTTTATATTTCTCAATCCATTTAACACAAATAAAAGGTGAATGATTATCCTAAGATGTGTTTTACTTTTTTAGTGATAATCTACGAGAGGCTTTGGGTCTACAAAGACATCAAATTCCAATGCATGTATACCGTATGCGACACTTAGGTTACCCGCCTGGATGGTTGAAAAAGGCAGAAGTTCAAACATCAGAGATTTCCATTATTGACGGTGATGGTGCTGACGAAAACTGTGAGAAACGTAATGGTAAGATATGGTTGAAACATTGCTAACACGTTTATATAATAAAATTGTACCATCTGGTACCAGGCATATTATATTATAAATATCATATTTAATCCATTCCTGATTGTTCATATTGCCTTTTTTAAACTTAATTAAAAATTACAATTGGTCTATCGATTCGAATTATTTTATTATATATATATATATATATTATTTATAGAATAATATACCTCAAATACATCTTTGCAAATAACAGCAGCCAATTCGCCATGAAAATAATAGTAGAATAAACCCACAATGTTAAAAAGAATTTATTAAATAAAAATCGGCGTTTCGATATCAACCCGATATCATTATCAAGAATGCATAAGTAATTACATAAACACATTTTAACATATTATATAATGAGACAAGTAACCATTACATTTAAATGACCAATATGACAATTTGCTGTCATCTTATTGGTCATTTAGATTTAATTGTTCCTTGTGTCATTATATATGTTATGTTATGTTTCTTTCAATTTCTTTGTTTCTTTAATATTCTTATACTGTTATATAATTTTATCCGATTTCTGTTTTTGTACTTAATAATAGGGCTGTATGATAATGAGCATATAAAAGAAAACTAATACTAAAGGTAATTTATTAATTCCTCCGTCATTGAATTTATATTTGTAAATATGGATTACAGTATCACAAAAGTACAGCATAAACATCGTGTAAGGCAAACTATTTGTTTTAACTTTAGTTTATAGGGCGTAAAGTGTATTTCACCAGTGATAAAATTAGCCTAGCTATGGCATTTCGAGAGTCATTTCATGGCATATTATAATTACATTTTTTTAATAGAGGAGAATATTGGAACTTTCATTCTCGTATTCCAGAATGATAAATAATTCGACAAATTCTTGAATTATATATTTTTTTAAAGTGTCGATCTTCATATTAATTTTAGTTATCAACTGTCATGATTGTAAGTTGTTTTGTAAATTATATGCTTAGTTGTAGGCTCCCCTTTCAAAATTATTTATCAATGGTTTCATATACACATAATATAATTGATATTTCATAATTAACATACCTCTTCTTGCTACCAAAAGTTGTGTACAACATGGACCGTCTGGTGGTCTACTCAGGATTCAACAGTGAAGTCGCTGAGGGTTGCTATGACGAATGGGAGTCCCTCGGATGTGCACCAATTAACGAAAGACATCATATCGACCTCTTCAAGGCCTACCTTCAGTCGCCTGGGGACACCGTTTGGAGTAAGATGTCGTTCTCGATTCTTTATATGATTTTTAACGAGAGTTGTTAGTTAACGTGAGCAAGGTTTATAGGTTGGATACATTCCGTTATTCGTGTTGTTTGATGATTTTTAAAATTTTGTATTGAGGTCAGTAACATATTATTATAATATGATAAACCAGATAACCTACTGTTAGCGCTAACACATTGGTAGGTAGTAGTTATTAGTGCGAAATATTGTAAATAAGAATCACTTTAGTATGAAAAATAAGTATTTTATAATTGATATATTATTATAAATCTAGCATTTTGATATTGTGAAGATAGCACTGTAGGCGCTACTTGTAGAAATTACTGTCCGGTCAACAAATTGTGTTCGTGAAAACTGGCGAAATCTGAAAATCGCACAGATTGTCAATGTTTAGTTTAATTAAAAAACTTTAAGTAGTGATTTTGTTATTTTTCTCTTGTTTATATACAAAATATTGTAAATTCAAAATTTTATTTAAAAAATATGAACATTTAAACATTTAAAAATAAAAGCTCACTCTACAGAATATATTGTATATTTTCCTTTACACAGCTGTGAAGTAACAGGAACTATTTAATATTTAGTAATTTAACTACTTTGATTTTATTACTTATATAATAATTATATATATATTATAATTACTTTGTTTTATTAGTTTAAAAACATTAATACTGACAATTTATTCCGCTTTTTAAGTATTTTGTTTTTTATATAACTATGTGGCAAGGCTAGGGATTGATGTTTTTCCTTATACAGCTTCTCCTTCCACCCTACTTATACCGTGATAATTTTATTTTAATAATGTCATAGCATTGCTTTTTAATTACTGTACGTACAAAAACAATGAAATCAAATAATTGACTAGCCAAATACCTAGAAAGTATTGCAGAATATTAAATATATATATTTTACCAGTATTATTGTTGTATTATTTTCTAAATTTTAGCCTCCAATGTTGCTTGTATCTCTATTGACTTGGTTTATTTTCTCCAACTTTCTAATACAGTTTATACAAACATATTTAATACACATTCTAACATATTTTGTTATCCGACTTTCCGTTTAATTTCATTTGAAGAGGAACATTGTTATACGATTACCTTAATATTTCCAAAAAAGTTACCTTAGAACTTACTCTTTTCGTGTAAAGATGCTTAAGTATAATATTAATATGTACAATGTTTTATAATGTCTTTCACACTAATATATTTTCCATATCTATTTACTGTTTATTTTTTATATAATCTTTGCCTATACAGTCTTTATATATACTGTAATCCGCTACTGACATTGATTGCAATTTGCTGCTCTATATAAAAATATATCATATATAATTAAAATTTTATGTTGTAAGTAGGGTTGTAAATTATATAATTTAAACTTTAAAATATTTCGCTGCCTCGGTAGCATATTCCTGGGGGGGAATATGTTGCTCGACGGCTGTGGGTTAACTCGAGGCCTATTGATTGGTTGCAGAGGACAGTGTGACCCCTGCCAAGAGGTACCGGGTCGGATCGGGTGCAAGCGTCACCTCGCAGAAGAGTCTGTCAGAACTGGAGGAGGAGAAGCGACGTCTGATGGCCGAATTGAACGATGATGAAGGTAGAGGAGGTTGATCTGTTGTGCAAAATACAGGGATGGAGGTGATGTTAACCTATAATTAATTGTTAGAAAATAATGTTAAAAAAATATTGATTTAAATCTGAAATGATAACGATTTTAATCTCAAAAGGTCAAACAATTAGACGTACATATTCAACTGTGTATACTATAATAAGAGTTGATGACGTATTATATAATGTATACCCTACATGGAAGGAATGTTTTCTAAATTTGCGGTTTTTGATTACTTTAATCTATTTTTTAATATAGAGCTCGATTTAATAAATTCTGTAGTCCAAAAAAATTGTAAACCGTTTTACATGATGTTCTTATGGCATTCTTTAATCACTTTTTATATTATTGTTATTGTATAATTATGTGGTGTAATTTAATGTATTGAAATGAAGAACTACGAAGAGATGGTTTAAATTGATCAATTTTTTAATGAATTTCTGTATGAAAATTATGCACCGATCAGTCTGAAATTTACATTACCTGTCTGGAACTTAATAGTAAAGCTTTTCCATAATGAGTTAATTTTTTAACAAAAATTGAAAGAAAAATAAACAGTAAAAATTGAAAAAAATGAAAAAAGAAGTAAAAATAATATCCGATAATATGAAATTATATATATTTATAATTTATATTAATACAATGCTTATTTCCTATTAAATAAATTAATAATTCGCAACAAAGAATTGTAACCGTTGAAATACTACAACACTAATGCCTCTAATTATTCTCCGACTCCATCAGCGCCAAATTCACCACCTAAAGACGTGATAGACCTCACTGAACAAGAACCTGCAGCAGCCGACGACCAAGAGCAGAATGAAGAGGTAAGTATCACACCCGACGAGAATGGAACCACCGCTCCCGTCGACTCCTCACCAGACAACGGTACCGACGCCGTCCAACCACCACCAGACAGCATCCCCGAGCCAGACTTTGGCTCCCCCGTCTTCAAAAGTGTCAACACTGTGAAACGGGTTCCCAGTTTTGACGCCTTCAGCAAGGGGATCTCCGATCACCGACCCTTCGACAATCTCCCCGGCACACAGGGCACCTACAGCCGGGTGCACAAGGCCATCGAGCGGAATAGGGATTCGATTAGGACGGGGAAGAATGCCGATAAAATTAGCAGGAATGCTCTTTGAGTCTGCTGTGTATTAGATCTCCCGTACGTCTCATTGCTGTCATGTCGAGACGTTATTCGATGTATAAAATTGATTGGCGTTGTGTGGCCTACTTGGGGAAAAAGTGGGAATAGATTTTATCCAGACATTTTATTTAGGGCTTTTTGAAGTTAAGTTTAAATATAGTAAAATGGTTTCATTAGTGACATTTATTACCGTCGTGTTTTCCTTCTGAAAATCGTACGTGCTAAATTTGGATTATAATAAATAGTTGGATTAATTTGCAGCAATATATGATTTTTATTCAACATCACTCTTAACATTATAAATGTTTCAGTTCCTGGTCTATGGGACCAGGTTATATTATTATAGACTACTTTAGAAAATCCTATTTATTGCAGCACCATGCTAAAAGTATATTGAAGTTGCCTATCAACGTATCCATTTATTGTATCCTTCAATATATCTGCTGAGTGAAATCTCAAATCCTCTATTATATCACTAATCTCTGTGCAACCATTGGTGGAGTTGGCTTACATTAAATCGGATGTTACTATTTTCACAAATTTTATTTAACTGTTACTATTTAACTCAATACTCCGAGAGGCTAACTAGTTCTTTATTCTCATTAATTGGTACTAAAATAAATGCCATTAAACCAGTATGTACTCTGATATGTTGTACACAACCCCCCTCCCCCCCCCCCCCCCCTTTATCCTCTGTATTTTGTCTTTGTCTTCAGTAGTTCCACCACCCCACTTCAGTCACAACGTGACATAGTCAGTTATTTTGTACAGTCAGAATATGCAATTTGTTCTTGAACTACATTATAAACTTCATGGTGCAGCTACTATAAGAACAACATTATTTTATTTTGTAGTACGACAACTGAAAGACTACCAGACATTTTTTATTGTATTCTGTATTTATTTCGTGTTATTGCATGGTATGTTGTTCATATTTAAAACTGGCGTTAATTAGTGAGTTTTCAACCGAATAAAAAGTTTGTTTTGTAAAATGTTAGCTGATGGATAGTTATTGTACAATAATTTGTCTTATAGATGTCGGCAGCTGCGTGATTTTTAATTAATTATGAGCATATATGTACTGTACCGAACAAATTCTTCATTCTGCATACTCTACATTAGTACAAAATAAATAATGCAGTATTTATAACAGTTATTGTGACTGCTTTTGGCTGAATATTATTTGTAGTCCATAATACAAAAAGTTTCTTTTGATATTAGGTCACATTGTATTTGTTATCTTTAAATATAATCGATTTGTTTTAGTTCTTATTTTTTCATTTGTTTTTCTTTTAACTGAATGGTTAGTTAAGTTTATTTTTGTTTAACACTTTTTAGTATCTTTGTATTATTGTTTGTAGCTGTCAAATGTTATTTATTGAAATGTCATATTGTTAGAATGGTATATGTTATTTAGTATTATTTGTTATAAATAATAATATTTTTCTCTTATTTTCCGCGTATTTGTAGTAAATTTAGACAATATTTACTACCAATCTGCCTCGAATATGTGCAAGAAAAGGTATAAAAAGCCTATATATTTTCATATAATTTTTGATAATAATAATGGCATAATTTTTTACTGTCATTGTGAACTGATTGCTATTTTGCCACTTTACACAAATGGTCACTTTGTGTAGTTTATCAAAATAATCTCCACCATTCCCCTCAGATGTCGAATTTGTGTATACTTAAACGTTTATATTGAAACGATCGACATAATACGGCATGTTTTGTTATTTCTGTTCCAGAATTCTAGAGCCGTGAATTATAAGTGTGTATTAATTAATGTATTAATGTGGTCCTATGGTAAATTGTGAGGTGGTAATGCTCATAACTAAATTTATAATGTTAGAGCTAACTTTAAAAGTATTCGATATGGTATTTATATTATGCACTAAACATGTATTATGTTGCTCATGCTTCAGCTTGATATTATTAAGTCTGAGATTACCACAATTTATTACGAAACACTGATTAACTAAGTGGGTAGTATATATTTTAATTTCCAGTATTTTCTATTCTTTATAAAACCTTTCAAGTGTTTACTTAAAACTTGTCATTCCGGGATTTAAGGTTAGGATTTTTTTGTGTGTGAATTTTTTTAGAGTTGTTTAATTTTGCTTTTAAAAAATATATTTTGATAATAACAATAATAATAATTACTTACTGTATAATACCTTCATAAATAATTTAGATACAAATTATTCTGAGTTGTAATTTATTTTATATTTTCATTACAGAGAAGGCTGCAATATTGTAAATAATCGTCAATTTATGTATATTTTAACTCTCAAAATGGGTACACTAAAATAGTTAATTTACGCATTTCCATGTGTCAGTTTTTGTTATTTGATCAATAAATTTCCGTTCGAAATAAGTAAACGGCGGACGCGTGCCCACTCCTTTATATTTTATTTATCATGCGCCCCTTCCTCAAAATACTATAGTGAGTAATTTATATTAGCCGAGTCGGTTATGACACAACGAAACAAAAGAGTTTATTTAATGTTTAATTTTTATAATGTGGATTATAGGTCATACTCATTTATAATTATTGAATGTTATATATTTATATATATTTTTTTATATTATGCTGTATTAATAAGAACAATTTTTGTATGGTGTCCTTCACAAGAGTAGTTATATTTGATGAATCGAATGTAATAATATTACTTTAGGCTACGATGAAACACAATTTATCCATAGAACCGATGTAATAATTGCTACATGGCTTAGTAGCAACTCATTGTTTTTCATAATATGTGTACACTCATAAATATTACACTCTAACCGAGTTTTTTTCTTATGTATTATAAAAATATTCTGATGCAGCAAATACGAATATTTGTTTATAAATGTATACCTTAAAGTGTAACCAATTATATACATTTTTGATTCACCATGGCGCCATACTTTTTTCAAAGTCTAAGATCTAATTTTTGCAGATTGATCATCAGATCATTTATGTCAAATTAGGCCATCTGAGTTTAGAGATGTATTATCACGCATATAAATATTATACATTATGCTACATAAATTAATGATTTTAACATTATCCAATTCTTAAATTTTTATTATTAAAATTGTTTAATTTTTGTATTACATCACAAGGAGTTCTCGAATCACTGAAGATATGTTTTTCAGTTTATTAATAGATTTTTTATGTAAATATATCTCGAAAAATACATAGAGTGATACTATTTCATTCTCTACATTATATTAAAAGTCTACAATTATTCTTATATTAGTACTAGGTGTACTTTCATCAAAATTTCATCAAAATAAAGTGTTCATCACTTTTTATAACATCGTAAAACTTATATAGGCCTACAACTACTTTTTGTTTCGTACTAAGTAACAAATCTCACCTATCATAAGCTGTATGTCAAGTCATGTACCATCACCTTCACTTGTTCCAGCGAGAGCAGCTCCTAGTATGCACAAGTCACGGGAGCCCACGACCGCCTTCGGGAAGCACATCGAGATGACCGCGGATGAGATCAATGACTTCCTGGCGCACAGTGGGTCTGGATCTGAGGACAGTGATTGGGAGGACATCGACGAGGTGGAGGCGGGTCAGTTCATGCTGGAGCAGACGCCTGCCGCTAATGATGAGGCCGTCGCATCTTCTTGTGGTCAGCTTTCGTCGACTGGTTCGAGGAAAGCAGTGGAGTATGGGGAGAGGTCACCGCCCGCTAAGAAGGCTAAGAGTAAGGGGGTCTGGGTGGAGAATGTTTGGGACGCTCATACTCCGCGAGAGCCAATTCCCACAACAGCCAAACCGCTACAGCCAATGTCATGAGCGCAGATATTCACTAGAACTATTTGCACATGAGCCAATGTTATTCGAGCGCATATACATGGGTGCAAAAGCTACTCAGGCAATTATAACCACAGCCATTTCTGCAAACGCCAATAATTATTTTTATAATGAAA
>JAUZND010007242.1:0-10431 GCA_034780555.1 Coelogynopora nodosa
CGATTTGAACAAAATCAAGTTCGAATACCACTAATTCAAGGTCACTGAGTTCGATTTTACTACTTACAAGTTGATCAGAGCTTTAGAAAAAGAAAAAAATAAGGGGGGGGGGTATGGTCTATTTTTAGCCATGACTCATGATTCTATTTATAAGTGTGGTCGAATCCACTTTTCCTATACTACTATATACTTTAAAGATAATTAACGACTCACATTCATCCGAATTTGTAGACATTTAATATGAGGAAGAGAAAACTAATATATTATTGTTAATCATAAAACTATTTAAATAATTTTTTTAGAATTAAGCGACAAAATTGAAATATTAGAATTAATATCCAATTTCCACTGAACAATTTCCCGTAGAAGAATAATAAAAAAACAATAAAAGTGTTCCCTAACAATTTTACCGAAATTATTAATTTCAGTTTTAACCAAACTTATTTGATATGCAATGTTAATTTAATCATTGTATTAAAATCATTAGACTATTTCAAATCACTGCTGTTTCATTAAAATAATTTAAATGAGTTCTATTTCATAAACGTATAGTAATATGACTGATGATCATTTCTACGCATATTTTATAAACTCTGTATACAGAAAACATTACCTCTCCCTAACTCGATAGAACTGTAATCCATTGCATGTTTTTCCTCGTCGACCACTGCTGCACGTAACAATTTAATTAAAAATTTAATTAATTGTGTGTTGTTCAAATATGTATTTGCCTCTTCTTCATTTGCTACATATGCGCAAAGTAGCAAAGCATCTAGCTGTAAGATAGGTCGTTTTAACATTTAAAGTAAGTGCGATCGATATAATATTTTTCATCCAATAACCTACCTTTAATGGAACTTCATCTCCAACACTGAGAAACGGTATTACACTACTGAGTATATTTGATTCCTGAATAATACCAATATTTTCGTGGCAACCATGAATCATGCAATTACAAGTAACCACAATCGCAGAAGAAAGCAGTGAAGTAAGTTCCTGAAAAACAGAAAATAATATTGCCATGCATTAATTATGTAAGGTATACAATTGGATTTGATAATATATGATTTAATGAAAATAAAGTTATTTTGTTGTATTCAATATGTTTTGGAAAATACTACATAATCAATTCTACATTATAACATAATATGTTCATTGATTTGAAAAAAGGTTTCATAAATTCTCTATTAAAGTATCTTTCTAGTTAGTTTGTTAAGTAAACTGTTCGATATATGAAATGTGTTTCTATTTAAATATTTCCACTTCTAAACATTTGACAAATCGTAATTGAGTTTTGCGAGGCCCCAATTGATCTTAGATGTGTATCAAAACTCTGATGAATTTTAATCAATTTATATTTCTAATTTCTCATTTTTATAAAAGCCTGTTCGGCAATACTGTAATCAGTCAGTCCATGGACCTATATTTAATTAATACAACTTCATTTGGATATTTTAGAAAAATACTATAAAGGAAATAAAACAACGTAATTTGCTTATAAAAACAAATATTACGTGAACTTCCGTTAAACAGTAGGCCTACATCCAATTGAGATTGAGACAAATAATGATTATGGATTATTGAAATACGTCATTTTACCTAAATAATCGACTAAAACTGAATTCGTTGCTAAGTAATTTAATATGCTACAAAAAAAAACTAAACATTTACATATACTTAAAGTGTAATTTTGAACATAGAACATAAAACTAAAATTAAAAACAAATATTGTTAGAAAACATTGAGAAACTTTGAATGAATACATCATCGATTCATATGAGGGTAATTTAAGAAAAAATATCATATTTTGTATGGAGATAATGAACCAAAAGTATTCAAAAATGGAAATCGCGCATTGACAAACACTAAAGCAAATTATTGTCGATAAAATCCCCAACGAATGTAGGGAAATACTTTAAGGCCTCTAGAAGTCTGATTATATACCAGAAGATATTATGTAATCCATATTCATCAAATTACCAAATTTTGTACAAAAAATAGCAGTACGTTATTTTGAAAAATATGATTATTTAAACAAAGTTACATAGTGTTCAATTTTTACATCTTGCTGGAAAAAAACGAACTGTATTGTCAATTTTTTAATGTCGATATTAACAACAATTATTAAACAGTTGTTGCTATTTATAAAAATGATATTTAAAATCAAATATATAACAAAATTGTTATGAGATCATAAGAAAATATAACAGAAACTGTAAAGAATTATCGTTTTCAGATTTCACCTATCAGCAGATCAATTGAGTACAATAAATTATTGAAATTGTTGTATTTTAATATTTCTAATTACCCTGCATGCTCTTATGACTGATAATAATGCAAAACATATAATATAAAAAAATACATCTTTTCATATAGATACATTAAAATAGTATCATTCAACTCTTCGCAATTTTTTTAAGTTTTTGATTGAACTATATAATGGGTGACTCTGATTTAAAAAAGCATAATTTAAAAAATATATCAACAAATATAGATCTCGTGATTTGAAATCATTTGCAAAAAGAATCAAGTCTTTTGATTTGAATCAAAACATGTTGCATTGATAACATTTTATAGCATTTATTGGTCAATATATAGCATATATGGTTATTTTCCTATAGTTTTCCTAACTGGAGTTCATGACGTAATCAGGTCACAAAAATTATACAAAATAAATCTCTACAAGTCCCTAGAAAGTATCTGTGTACCAAATGGCAGCTTAATTGGATGATAGCAAGTTTGTTTTTCCAAAGGGGGGGTAAAATATTCTCCACCATCCATGTAGTAAACTCTACAATATATGTCCACGTATGAGGGGTTAACTTATTATACATATAGTATAACATAGATTAATATCAATGTGAATATATAAGTAGAACTTTTAATATTTGTGTACATTACATTTCTGAATGATCTTGAATTATATTTTTTAATAATTTACGTACAGATTTACAAAAAAAAATTCAAATATGATAAATATACATATGTTGTACATAATATTATTCCAATTGAACAATTTTTTATAAAACAGTCAAATTACTAAGCAAAATTATACCATGTTTTCGCAAAAAAATAAAATACTTACACATGATAGATTGTCTTCACAAAAGTCAACTTGAAGTTCATCTATAATTCGTACAACATTTTGTAAAAAGCATCTATTTAAACACAATTGTTTGCCAATTTTATTGGAAGCATCAGCCAAATTAACAAGCGTGGCTAATATTACGTGTGAAGATTGAACGGCTCTTTCGACAGCATTATTGTCGTCAAATTCCTTTCGATTGGTAATGTAAGTCACACATGTAGTTAAGAGTTGAAGGAATGTGACAATACCTTCTTCATCAATTATGACAGACGCCATCGTTCGTCTAAAATTGAAATCAATATTACCGCCTGATGGGTACGAATTGTTGCACGCGTTGGATATTTTAAATAATTCCTGTAAAACGTTTACATTTACAACATCATCACTTTCAATCCATTTGTCAAGATTGCGTATACACAAAACAATTATACCAGTCGATTTATCGATGTGTTTCTTTAAATCGCCATCCATCTATAATTAAATAAAGTATACTATATAAATGCAAATATATCACTATTATGTAAATGCAATAATGTAACAATGATTAATATATGAAATGCAATAAAGTTGTTATTGTAATAGTTATATTAACTATTTTATGAGGATTTCAGAAGGAATTCATGGTTTAAATTACACACTAAATCTAATCATTCAGAGCATAGGCAGAAAACATGTTAAATCAAACTATATGAACCTTCCATGGGTATCAGGGGCTGCAGTTTAATATGTTAACAAATGTGTTCCATTCTGTCTTTTTCCTATATTTTCATTAGACATATATATTTAATTTTCCAATGTACATTTTTTATCTATTGACTATTTTTATTTATATTTTAACTATTGAAAAAATTATTGGGCACCCTTTTGATGTCCAAATCTATACTTTCAGGCATTTTTCTTCAAAACACAATCCTCTGAGGTTTAACCCTATCTAGATAAGGCAGAAACAAAGACAGTTGTAGGCCTATGCATGTAATAGAAATGGAGATTTTAATACCAACAATAGTTTTCCAACATTAATGAAAAAAGTTCAGATTGATTGTCTAAAAGTCATGTTAGCAAAATTTATGAGAGAAATTTAGGCCTATATAATAACTATGACTTTTAATAATGACTATATAATATTTAATATTATTTTGTTCAATAAACTATTACCATAAAATATTTTTCATTAATTGCAAAGATTATTTGCATCCCAATCTAATATTATCAAATTTAGATTAATTACAAAATTAATAGTACAATTTACAAATTTCTCTATTAGTCTAATTATTACAAAAAATTCAATAAACAATAATTAAATGCAATTTTAAAATATCTATAAAAAGAATACTATATGAAGATACTTATATGCACCATAATAACGTATTTAATATATACTCAACCAATATATAATATACATTACAACATGTTATTAAATTATTTTAATATACTTATGAATATAAGTTTACTACAAAAAATATAAATATATAAAATAAAAATATTATGATATTTTTTAAATTCTAGTTAGTGTTATTTTTATGTATCAAATGTAGATAAAAATGATATTTTTAGAATTATGATTCAAATAGTTACATTTTACATAATACAATTTGAATAAACTAAAAATTGTAACAATAAGTCAACATAAACCATTATTTGAAAATTTAAAAACTTTTCAGATATATATTTTTCATTTTATTTAAGATCAGAATATTCATTTTATAAAAAACTTTAATATCTATTATATTATTACATTTCTATTTAACCAATTTGAATGTAGATATCTAGTTCTTCACTCATCACCCCACCCCCCTGGATGCTTCCAGTATATATATCCAACGGTTGTATTCGTACACTCTCATCTCCACTTTCCAATACACATTTTTGCATAAATCTATTTAATATTTTTATTTACATTAATTGTTAAATAGGTTAGTCATGACTATGGCGAATTTAATAAAGTAGCTAATACTTTTTAATTCTAGTTTATACATGGTCCAGAGTTGCAAAAGTGGGCTCCAATATTTGTTTTTTGCGTGTAACTATTTAATGCTTTGATTTACATAATTGTTCCATAACTAAATAGGTTAGTGACCATATCGGATGTAAAGAGCAATTCATATGGGAATGATGTCTTCTGGCTCATAATTAATCACCCCCACCAAAATAGTACTGATGCTGTTGCAGCTAAAATTAATTCTGCTTGCAGCTTATACCACAAACAGTAATATTTGTGTGTCCTCATCTCCACATTTAAAATCACTTCAGAGCTATTCTATTTTTAATCATTAGGCAACCGTTAAAACCTCCATCCTCTCCACCATGGTACACATGAAATGTATTCATAGTGCTAATGGGAATTGGTCAGTGGCACAACATATAGAACAACTACAGAAAGACTTGTAGCTGTCACCCAGCTTTCCCCCATCACCCAATAATTAGATAATCACATCGATTCTTTCACATATATAGATACCACCTCCACTATGCATAACAGTAACGAACCGATACTGCCCATGGGTATATTATATGTTTTTAAATCATTACCAATATATTATCCGCAGCTACTTGGATAATTACTACCTGCTCGACAATAATTATTTGTGTACTAGCGTCTTTATAAATAATTTATCAGCCAATGCGAATTAACCAAACAATGAGAATTAAGTATTATATATTTTTCTTGAAATTACAATTGTTACAAACATATAATAAACATGATTATTGATTGTTATTTTTTATTACGGTTTTGAAAATGGATAATGATAGTACTCACTCTAATAGTGACATTTCTGATAATAGTTACTCTGAATGTGTCATTTCTGATGATATGGAGTACAATGACGATATTTCTGAATAGCGCTGATCTGACAGACAATTATTTTACTAGTGTCCGCTTAGTAGAGTTTCTATTACAGCGATCCACTAACTTGCTTGGCATTATTCATTCAAACAGGGGTGTCTCGCCAATATTGACAAATATAAATCAGAAGGCAGTCAAGTCTTCTTAAAAGCGGAAGGATGATATTCTAGTTTGCAAATTTAATGATAAGAAGGATATTTACGTTTTGACTACATCTGACACAGCCAAGGAATTACAAGAGAAGTAAAGACACCAGAAAGGAGGAGCAATTACTACATTTCAACTTCCAAAAATGATTTCCAATTATAACAGTGGCATGGAGGGCATAGACCGATCAGACCAATTGCTCAAACACCATAATGCAACAAGGAAAAGTCGCATGTGGTTCGAAAATATATGCTTCCATTGGATTCAACATCTACTTTTTAATGCTTGTGTAACATACAAAGAGAAAAAGGATAAGAAAATAACATGGAAGAATTGCATACCTTTGTAATGGAAAAGCACTACTGCTGAGACCAAAAGAATCATGTAAATGAAAAGCATAAGAAGCAGAGAATATCCACCATTGGCTGGAACATATACTACAAACAGGTGCAAAAAATGGCCACAAAATATCTGTGTGCATTATACAGCCAATGGCTTGAAGAGAAATCTTTCCCGCTTTCAATGTGTTAGGTGTAAAATCCCTTGTCTTGGACTTCATCACAGCACGTGCTATGATCAGTACCATACGTTATAATTTATGCATTACGATTTAGACATATTATAACCATAATATATATAGAATATCACTAAAGTGTATTTTCAGAAATAATTTAATTTTATTGTACAACATTTTTTTAAAATATAATTTATACATTGTGGTATAGACAGACAGATCAGAACCTTAAGTTATGTAGAATATCAATTTAAAAAAATGTATAGAATAAAAAAATTAAAATTAATTAATTTTTAAAAAATACAACATTTTCCTGCAGAGAGGTATATATTACCACCTGGAAATGGTTAAAAATAATTATAATCTTCTGAAAATATATACTACAGGTAGAATTATAAAAACATATGTTTTATAAAACTGAAGGGACAGTAGTATAAACAAAAGATAAAGTCTATTTAACATATGTGTATATATAATATTCTAAAAAATACTTTTAAATTGCAGATATTGAACAATACATAGTAATTTTATCTTTTAATCTAAAATATTAATTTGTATATACATAATGTCATGTTATACCATATTACGTCTTAAAATTTATACTTAATTTAACTAAAACCTTATAAAACAATATAGATTTAAGGAGTTTAGATCATATCAGGTATTTAAAATTTGAGTTAAAAATAAATCATAAATATCCTTATCTTAAATAGATTTTACCAAGATACTACTATATATTTAGATTAATATGGCTAGTTTTATTCAGATATAAAATTAAAACATACAATAATTTAAAAATGCTTTTATTCCAGTAAGTACAACTTTAGGAATATAATAATTTAAAAAGTTTATAATTAATATCTTTCATTATTCATTGTTATTACTATCTTTAAATATGTAAAATGTTTAGTCTGTATATACATATAGTCATATTTAACCAATAATTTCAAAAATAAAATGATTCATGAATCAATATACATGAATGCAAAAATGACTTGCCCACTCACCCGGGGCAAGTATAATTAAATGTGGATGAGTGCTTGTGAAAATAATTTTGTCAGTTAATACATAGAGAAAAAATAGTCTGTAATCCAAAAGTTAGCAGAGAAATGTGAAATAACTGCACTACATGTGTCATGTACAGCAAAAATACAGTTATATTTTTTCCTTACCTAGTTATCTAATTATCAGTGTGATTATGTTGCTGCCTATCTGTTAGCAGTTTGTAGGCTTATTAATGACCTTATAGTGAATGCCCATATGCATGATTGATAACTAATTTAGTAGCAGTTTTAGTTAGATGCACTACTAATTAGCTTAGTTTGTATTCATGAAACATTTACTAGTTAGTATTCAGCATGACTTAGATCTCACTTATATTAATAACAGCTGACAATCACGCCTTCATTTACACTGTAATTATTGGTTGATTTTCCCAGTGAAATTGATTGAACTAAATATAGAATACCCTCTTTTACACGATCCTGTATAACTATATAGTTAATGTGCATTATTTAAAATTTAAATTGAAAATACATAGATTGTTAATTTTTTATTTTTGAAATATGGCAAAACTTTAAATGGATAACTGGGAAAGATATGAAAAATATATATATTTGATAGAGCTTGTTATGCAACACATGACAATAATAGAGGACAAAAGAACTGATAATGACACTATAAGAAAAAATAATCAGGCATGGACAGCAGTTTTAGTACAAAAAATGGATAAGAAAAGGCTCAAGGAGCAGTATCAATTACTGAAGCTGATGAAGTCTTGTCTCCCTCTAGCAAGTAACCTAGAAAGCTCAGACATAAATCAAAGCTTGACTGAGGCTGTAAAGATCCCCTGCCAAAATTTGAAAGGACCTAGTGGCATAAAATCTCACTGTGGCACGCATTTGCAGTTCAACTGGAATGGGAGAACCTTTTTGGGTAGTGAATTGTAGATCACCTCTAAGAGTGTCACATATGAGCATAGCACTTTCTTTATGGAAATGAAAATGTTGGTGGAAATCTTCATTGTCATAATATTTAAAAGGATTGTCTGTCATGTAAAACTAGTCATATGGAATTCTTTGATTAACTAAGTTTATAACATTAATTAAGTTTATCACATTCAATGTTAAAAAGTTTGAGGTGGATTACTAGGTTTCAGCTGTATTTGATAACTAGTGCTAGTGGTATTCTTTTGTGAATACTATAGAACTCTAATTAGTAATGCTATTTTTAGAATTTGACATATTATACTGACCTACATAGCCTAACTAAACTAAAATTGCATTGTGAATATCATTTATTTTAGTTGGAGATTGTGATGTTATTTTTAGCTAAACACACATATATTTAGTGGAAATTACTAGTTAGAGTAGGTTTAATTAGCATTTGTGAATTTGGTGGCTGTCTCCTGAAATTTAAGATTTCCTCACATCTAAGGTCATCACTATGGGGTCAACTGCAGCATGGTGTAAACCAACTTTTATAGGGTAAGATGATTCAGATTCCTCCAACGACTATTTTTAATTAGGGCTTACATCTCAATGACTCACATTTTTGTTATGAGATGTATATTGTGAAGATTTTGTGTAAATTTATGATACATTTTTTCTGTTGTACTTTTTAGTATGAACTGCAGTATATATTGTACTATATATATTAATTATATTTTCTTACTATTTTGGAATAAATTAGGAAAATATGTTATAAACCTTATGTTATACACCTCCAGGCAAGTGAATATTTTTGGTAGTTTGCATCCCTGAATATATATTTTTTGATGTATCAAGTTTCTAAAAAATCTCATTTTAAAAATTATTATCATAAATACAAAATTGTACTAAATGTTAATAAATTCAAAGTAAATATATTTATATGGTAAAAAAATTTCATTAGAATAAATATACCTGTATTACGGGAAATAGTATAGTAAATAACAAAACATAATAGACAATAATATATATACACTTTGTTATGACAGCCACACAGTTGCTGCTTAATTGTCTGAAAGTAGAACTTTGTCTTTTTATATTCTTATAAACATTAATGCAGGAATTTATATAATGTATGATGATGACTGTTTCTGAGTAGGTATTACTATTAGGTTATTCCTACAGTCATTATTAGAGTTATTTGTGTTAAAATCTCCAAAGTTAGAGCCAAAATTATGGACAGAAATTATATTTATTTGTTGTCATAACATAAGATAACTTGTAAATAAAAAATAAATAATTATTACGAAAATTAAATATTAATATTATCAAAAAGCTGCCGAAAACTGTAAACAAATTGCATAATCAATCAGAAGGCAGCATTTGGTATAACATAACTTTATGCTGGTATAACACATAAATGTGTATTAGTCATATAGAGACATATAAAACATATACCATGTTTTTATTTATATGAAAAGCATAATTTGGTATAATACATTGCAGTCAATTGGTAATTCTGCTTAATAATACACAATTGTTTCTTATTTAATGTAAAGTACAGGGGCCTCGCTGCCTATTCATCATGGAGCGACTATGTCGCTACAATATTTTACTTAAATATTAATATGCTCTTTTAAAAATAAAAGATACACTAAGTTAAAATGACTTTACTAAGTTATCAAATATATTTTATTAGATAAATTTATTGTTTTGACAAATGTAATATTACGATTTATATGTAATACCTATACATATTTATACTGATGCCACTCTCATTACTGACAACACGTCTGCTGCCGCTCTCATTACTGACAACACGTCTGCTGCCGCTCTCATTACTGACAACACGTCTGCTGCCGCTCTCATTACTGACAACACGTCTGCTGCCGCTCTCATTACTGACAAC
>JAUZND010007243.1:0-30809 GCA_034780555.1 Coelogynopora nodosa
CTGGGGAACCCCAAATTCGGAATCCCCGCCCCCGATTTAGTTGGAAACGACCTTGACCTAGTTGAAATCGACCAATATGAACACGAGTTCGTCAAGGTCACGGGGGAGGGGGTGAGTCATAATCTATTTTTAGAAATGAGTCATCAAGGTCACGGGGGGGGGTGAGTCATAAAAAAAAATGCGTAGACGGAGGGGGGGTGATCTAGAGCGCATCCTTCTATACTACTATCACATTTTTATTATGATGTTAGTTTGTTTCAATGTGAGCTTTGTTTATGTAATCTGCTTTCATTACATTGAACCTAAATACTTATAAATGAAATAGACATTATTTAAAATATTTATATGCGGCAACTACTGAGATAATACTAAAAACTGATTATTTAAAATGAATTTATATATTGGAACTACGAAATATTTTGAAATAGAATTTTAAAATTTAGCGTAAAAGAATTGTTATCACTTATTCATTTGAATATCACATTTAAAAATATATAAAAGTTAATATTTTTATATTCCATTTAATATATATATATATTTCCGATTTCAAGACTTGCGTCGCACGAAGCAGATTGTGGAATACCTGACCAAACTTCGCCTTAACATCGACAAATCCGACAAGCAAAAGCCAAAAGAGGTTGGTAGTATTGAAGGCTATCTTATTATGTAAAACATATTATGTTTCAACACTTTTTATGTGTGCGTCTGTGTTCTGCTGTAAATATTTTCTACCGCTTCATTTTACTTTTCATTTAATCGTACATCAAGCGTACATAATATTTGAAGTTACATATTAGTATTATGTTTTCTGTTTTTCTAAATGAATGATTATTATTAATTATTCATGTGTTCTCTTTTTTGTGTGCTTCGTTCGATATTTTCAATGGATAGTCTGCAAGAGGCAAATCGGTAGGATTTTTCTTGATCTCATTTTACGTTCATTAGGTCTCCAAACCGCCATTGACTTGATCATATTTGAATACATTTAAGACATTAAATAACGAAACGAACTAATAAGATCAATTAAATATATTAATATATTTATTATTAATTAATTACATGAATTAATATGAATTTGCCGAAATATTACTGTAACATGACTGTAACATAAAAAGTATCCCAAATTTTGTTAGGCAACACTTTGGAGGCCTAATCTTAATTATCTCATACTTGTTTGTAATATTATAGTAAGGACGTCACCAGTGTAATTTCCAAGTTTCCAATAATCTCTATAGATTTCCATGTTTACCCTGCCCAATCATCCATGTGTGTTCATATGCTTTCCTCTTACCCTAATTATTTATATGCATAACTGTTATAATATAGACATAGTATGGACTGTAGGTTACATATTAATATTAAATTAATATAGCGTATTCTAGTTAGATAATTTACGCTATAACGCGATTGATTACAAGCATACGAATAAAGTTTATAAATAAATTATAACATTATATTGTGTGATTATAAAGTAAGAAAAAGTCTAATTATTTTAGTTCGACTAAAATATTCTATAAAATAAAGTTAATATCGCTATCATTTTGATTGATAATTTTGTACGGAATTTGGGTCAACGATTTTACGTGATAAGAACTTCCTTTATTCTGTTTTCTAAATTATGATTAGATTGTTTTTTGAATGATATAATTTATGGAAATACTAGTGATAACATTATTGACCAATTTGACATGGTGTAAATGCGAAACTGAAAATATGTTATCTAAAATAATTGCATAATTTTTTTATCTATTAATTATAAATTGGCATTATACAGAAGGAGGATACATATATTTTAATTTCTCTGACAATGCAAGATAAACAGACTCATAACTAATAACCTTTGAGTTAGGAATATTTTTATACTTGAATGAGTTATAATTTTTAATTTTATTTTAAATTTAAGCATTCTAAGTAGTCCATATTGTCGCTTGAAACACCTATAATCACTACAATCACTAAAATTGTTATTGCTACATTCCTACATATTATTTATGTACATATATATGTTTTATTATGTAATCTACAGTGTAACTTCTTTATTATACACTATATTATGTTTAATTAAATTTTAAATTATTATTTATTTAATTTAAAGTTCAAAGTTTATTGAAAAACGCATTGAACATATTCCATGTTTTTCTATTAATATTATTTCTTTCTGCAATATTAAGTACGCTTTTATATCCCATAACTATATTATTATTTCCCCGTTTATTTTATTAGTCAAGCTTAGTTTTTGTAACTTTGTAAGTATATTTCAAATTAAATAATTTATGTATTAATTAATATATGTAATTAATTATTTTAATGTTTTATGCTTATAATACAATGCTAATGCATCGATTACTATTTTAGTTTCAATCAAATTCCTTCATTATTATTTTAAAAAGATTTTTAATTTATATTTTCCGTTTGTTAATTTAAACTTTTTTATCGATTAATTTTTTTATTTTTAACTGCATTTAAAATATCCTAATTAAATTATAATTAAACATTCATTATATTTAAAGTATATTATAAAGGTATTTTGCGTGCAGCTGTACATGCTTTATTTTTAAATAATAATAATTTAATTTTCTAAGGAAGTTTTATCGGTATCTCAAAATGTTGAAAAATTAATTTTTCTGACTGTTAAAATAATCACGCCTTCCGCTCAGCCTAAAATTAACTTAAATTAAAAAATATAAACCTAAAAAATCAAAAAAATTACATATTAAAAAAAATATTAAAAGTACACATATTAAAAATTAAATTTAAAACTTGCACTAATAATGTATGAAACTGGTGTAACAGTATAATTTTCTTATGAAAGAATATCCAGATTCCCAAATTGCGAAAAACTACGCAATGGGTGAAACAAAGATGAAATATGTAATACAATATGGTATAGCTCCCCATGTAAAAGAAGAGCGGATTCATGGTTTAAAAAATCTCCATTTAGTTTCAAATTTGACGAAACTACAACATCTCAAGTAAAAAAGCAGTATGATGCTTATGCACAGTTTTTGCACGATACAAAAAAATCCATTTTCAATGTGGGAACATGTACTTTACGCCTGGTACATATTGCATTACGTAAAGGCATAAAGTCAATCAATTTTCCAATTTATACGTTTATGACAGATGTGGCTTTTTTCTTCAAGCTTTCTACTGCTCGCGGAGAAGACTAGTATTATGAAAACTTTATGGATCTTGCTCCCCGATTTGCAATTTGGCATAATTTACTTCCAGATGGCTCTCCCTTCGCAAGGCATGCATCAGAATTTTAGAACAGTATCAGAGCATCAAACAGTACTTCTTGGTTTTTCTAACTGAACAGTCAAACTTTAAAAGGGAAATCAAAGACACTGACCGCTACAAAAGAATACTCAATATTCTTTCTGACCCTGTATCACTGGTTTATATCAGCTTCATTGCCTTTGCAGCAAATGATTTTGAGGTATTTCTAGCAAGTGCATGAGCCACTTATTCATCTTATGCATGAACAAATGGTGAATTTGATATACAGTGAAAACAAATTCATGCATAACTTAAAGATATGTCATGAACGGATTGGAGCCAAAAAACCACTCAGTGGTGAAGAATATTCAACTTCGAATGTCAAGAACAACCACAAACGTCTGGATGCTATCGCAATTGGTAATTGGTACAAAACCATTAACCCTCTGTATCTTTGGATATCTCTGAAAGCAAACGTCTGTAATTTTGTGAGAATACTCAAGAAGACCTGTAACGTAATCTTCCTTTGACAAACAAACTCATCAAGGATGCCCAATATCTCGCACCTGAAATGCGTCAAGATAGTGGTGCTCTCAAAGCTGTTTCTCAGCTGACATAAAGGATTACAGTTGCATAGGAACAACCTCTACCAAAAGTGTTTTATCACACGGAGACAATTCCTATTGAACGGCTGAAACGGAACACTGAAATTAAGCATTCTGGTATACGTGACCAAGTTTCATATTGGAATCAGTTGGAATATGAGTCGTGTGATCTCCAGCTGGACCCTATTGGTAAGGATGTTCCTGTTTTATTGTTTCAAAAACGATTGTGACAATGTTTATTATTCAACTAACTCTGTTCTGTACATGATGTATCTGTTCAATGTTAGTGTTTTCATGTTATGTGAATATATTACAAAAATGGTCAATGAACATTTAATTTTTTTTAATTAAAACATAAAAAAAGGTGGTCAACCTAAATAAAAATAAAATTGGGAGCGTGGGAGGCCTGTATAATATACAACTGTAATATATTTAATATATTGTGTTATTACTGTGATATCCATGAATGCTACACTTCAAGGGATTTTTTATACGATATAATATTTAAGTAGGTATAGTTGGGTAGAAAAATGTGATTTTATTATAGGTTCCCTTTGGAATGCGCAAAAGCTCTTATTAATGACATATTTGTTGCAATGTAAATCATTTAAGATTACCTGGCGTCGTGAAAATTAGTCTGTCAAACAATGTTACAGTTAGACACATTTATTTGTCATATATACATTGTATATGTAATATCACTGGGCGCGCTCAATTTTCCTTCTAATATAGTTAATAAGTGCCTTATGAAATTAATGCTTTTTAGCTTCGGTCGGGCACCCCCACATAATCTATTTTAGATATGCTCTTTTTAAGTACATTTTAAATTATAATTGTATATATATAATAATATTTACGTCCGCTGAACATGGAGAAATAAATTTGGAGAAATCTGTAGTCGATTCGATAATACGAACTATAATATTGTGTGTGACATTCATTTTTTTTAATCGAAGCTGCCAATGGTTAGGTAACAAAGCCATGGATAGATAATGTAAATAGTATGTGCAAAAATGACATTAAAATGGAAAGGTTACATTTCGAAACGCAATCGCTCTGCAGTATATTTTAACATTGTGGAGTGAAGAAACAATTAATGTTTCCACAATATATTATGTCATGAACAAACTAAGCAAATTGCTGCTCTCCGAAATACACAATACTCATGTAATCACATCAACTTCGGAGCGAACATTGTCAACTTTTAGTAGACCGAAAACAAATCTTCAGTTTGGTAAATTTGGTAGGCTATACTGCTGCATATTTCCTAAAAAATAAATTGAAAACCTGAATATCATATATTTTACTTAATTGATAACTTTAATGAGCACATATATCTATATATGGAGAGTCACTAAAATATTAATTATCTGTATAGTAATCAATTATAAATCAACCTAATAAAACCTAATCAAGTAATAAACTAACCTATTTAAAATTTAAAAAATAGGCTGTATCCGTATTATGTAACATAATAAATTAAAAACATAAGCATAAATGGTAGATTAGAAGATACATCATTTAAATTATTAATATATAATATCTCAGCCATTATTAATTTAATAAACAGTATATCTATGCAAGACAACAAAAATAGCTGGTTATCTGTTTTTATTGCTGACAATTTTTAATTTGTTAAACATCTAAATAAACAATTTTCTTCGATCAATAATGTTAAATTTAAAGTATATCATTAAACATATTCAAACACGAACAACATTTTCGAATGTTAGTATTTTTTATGAAATGTTTGAAAAACTGGTCACGTGAGTTGGTGCAGTGATATCGTCATAATTTGGCCTTCTATTTATTTTAGATATTTTTATTGTGTAATTGAATTGCCATGTAAAAATGTTGAACAATAGAACGGCAACCATAAAATATTACTGTTATGGGATCTGAACTTGGGATCCTTCAGCGGTATAATTATGTTATGCATTTGAACTTAACTATGCAATAACTATTGATCTTGAATTAGTAACATTACAAATGGAAAATATGCATCACGTTATTAGAATAAGTAATTGAAGTCACCAGTGGAAAAAACATAAACGGCTTATTAGATTATATATTGTATATAAATATACTTTAATTGTATTGTGTTGTGTTGTAAACTTATTTAATTCAGACATCGTGTTATTTTAAATATTTAAAAAAACTACTTAAGTATGATATAGTATGCCCTTCTAAGATAATTATGCTAGCAGTCCGCACTTATAAATAGATATTAATTATTTCCTTAATTTTAATTTATCGACTTTGTTAGGTTCATCAGGACAATATATCTTTTAAATTAATCGATTTAGTCTTATACTATTAGTGCCTTATGAAGAAACAGTTCGTTCGTGTTTGTCCAACAGCGGTTGTCCAGCCCCTTTGATTCTTTGTGTTATTATGTATAATTATATACGATATTCATTTTTGTTGAGGAATAATTATGTGGCTAACAATTAAAAATTAGAATTTAAAAAATGTCGAAGAACTATTAAAGCATTCCTTATTGTTGTAAATCATTGATTACAGTCTTAGTAATTTCATTTAATAAACATTTATATAATTTGTGTTTAAGGTCATACTAATTACTTATCAATAATCATTTGTGAATAGTAGTACATCGTATATGACATATCTAAATGAATAATGTTAAATTTATAAATTACCGTGGAAGTTGTAGTAAACTTATTAGAATTATTATTGAACATTATTATTTACCTCTATCTGACACTATAATATTTAAAATAGCTTTTTTATTACATTCCTCAAATAGATATAAATGATAGTCACATTGAATTTCCTGTAATCTTCTGTTAGTTTTTGCTGTTTATAGTTTTTTTGTAGACTTGACATCAAACCATACTTGTGCCTAACTCTTATTAACAGTGTATAATAATATTTTCCTAATTGCAATAATGAATAGTATTATTAATTATTATTACACCTTGTTAAAGTTAATATAATATCTCATCAACTATTTTACTGATTTTCTGCTGTACGCTCAATTGAGCTGCTTTTGTTTTTATTCATTTCATTTTATTGAACAATTTGTTAACCATTCGCCCGTGGACATATTTTGTAGGGTTTTCTCCGTGGAGGGGGGTATTAGCCCCTTGGAAAAACAAACTTTCTATCATCCGATTATGCTGACATTTGGTATACAGATACCTTCTAAAGACCTGTCTATCTATTTTTATTTTCGAAATAATTAATCAATTAGTATTATTTTTAGGAACCTGATTTCGTAATAAACTCCAGTTTAGGAATGTTAATGGTATGTTAAAATATTTATAAATTATATTTATTAGTTAGTTGAAAGTATTTTAGCCACTCAGTAAAAAAAACAGAGTCATACATTATATCGTTCAATCAAAAACTTAATTTTAATTTAACATAAATAAACTTAACCCCCTCTACGTAAGAAGGGTTAACGATACGCTGCTTTAAATGTGCTGTGTTATACTGTTTTGAATTTATTTTCTTTATTTATGATTATAGTATAATTAGTATTCAATGTGTTTTTCGCCATTACTTGTTAGAATACAGAAACAGTTATCTCTTATTTTATAATTTGTTTGATTACATTTGTTCACTTGTCATCGTCTATGGACAATGGTCAACATAAATTAGACCTGTTTGACTGACTGAAATTTCTGAAAACTAAATCTGCTTTATATTAAAATACTCACGGGGTCTCAACTTTAACGAAGATTGATACTATATTAATGTAAAATTTGAATCCTTCGCCTCGATATTTATGTTTTTAGGGCTTCTTCAGTGGAGGTGTATTTCCCCTTATTGACCTTAAATTATAATATCCACGAAAGAGTTATGAAGCTTAACTTTGTGCACCTATTATATTTAATCTTTTTACGATAAAAAAACAAACTTTGTAATACGAATGCTACTTTGAAATTAAACTTACCATTTAAAGAATACCGTATTTTTTAAATTTTCGTTAGATAGTACAGTTACGTTTTGTTTTTATAGTTTTTTGTGAGGTACAGTTTATTATTCTACAATTTATGGTATAAATTATATATTAATTAAACACATCTGAAGTAAACCGTACATGATTATAACTAATTTTAGTAAGTTCATGTATGTTATGAAACGTAATTACTATATTGTGTAATTTATTTGTCAATATTTAAAACGAATGTCCTTGCAACAAATGAAATATATTAACCGAACTATAACTAATTAAATACAAACGAAACCTCAATTTTACTCAATCTTGCGCGGTTGGCCTGATATGTTATCAAATATATATTTACTCAACTCGATAGGAGGATGCTGTCGACTTCTCTACACTGTTCCTTTATAGTTACGTGTTATGCCCTCAGTCTGGTACTGACCTGCATCTATCATAAAATATGTGTAATATTTTAGTATGTCGCGGGCATCTTCAGTCGCCTGGAGAGTCAGTGGCGGAGTCAGCATTCTCCACCCGTTGCTAAGATACCGCCGGTGCAGACTGTACGGTAGGTATTCTTGTAGTTGACGAGTTTGTAAAGATTTAAATTACTTTTTTGTCATCACATAATAAATATATTGTTTAATGTTTGTAAAATATTTTATTGTTAGTTTAAGTTTTAAAATGGAATACTATTTTAAAGACTCATTGTTTGTAACTATTATTTATTTCAACTCTTATAAAAAATTATGTTTTGTTTAAAATATGACAATAATTTGAATTACTATCGATATTAATTTGAAATATTAATAATAATTTAAATTTTTGTCATATTTAAACAGAACATAATTTTTGATATCAGGTGGTTAATACTGCTTATTGAAATAAATAAAACTTTAAAAGACTGAGTCATTAAAATAGTATGACGTATTTAATACGCCATAATTATGCTTTGCCATATATAATTTAATTATGATTCCTATATTTAAAAAATATTTATATTAATTTTAATTATTGTCATATTTTAAACATAACATACTTTTTGATAGCAGGCATTTAATAATGCCATTTGAAATAAATATAATATAAAAAAATACTGAGTATTTAAAATAGTACGTAAACATTAGCTATTTTAAAATAAAAATAAATAAAAATTAATTAATTATTGAAAAACATGAATTTGCATAAAGAATATGCACATGTCGTTTCACGGGACTATTGCTAAGGGACTAACATGTAATTATGATTTATTTTTGCTTAAACATAATACGTCAACCTTCTAGCACCTATTCATAAATATTTAGAAATATTTTACATTCTAATACATTTCTATAAAAATATCATAAACGATATTACTTTGTTTGTAACTAGAAATAATTGCGATAGTATTTGATAGAATTGTCGTTTTTATTTTAAAGTTTATTTAGACGTAGCTAGTTAATATTAATAGTTGATAAATATTTCAAAATCCTAAATAGCTTGCAATAATATGTGTCTATTATATTAAATCTGTGATGAAAATTGTTTATATATTTTTTAAACGTCTCACTTTTTTTAGTTATAATTTTTGGTTTAGAGATATTTTAGAATAATAAAACGTTTATTATAATAATTGATGTTAAAAATCACATCTACTTGTTAATGTCAACTTGTACAACTTGCAATAACATATAAATTCACTATTTGAAATGGGATTTTAGCTAAAATTGAGTAATTATTGTGTTTTCCACAGTTTCTATTTGTTGCTAACTTTTTGCCTACATATTGTGAGCCTTTCAACATGAAGAAATAATCCTAATTTGCTTCACCTGTTTGTATAATTATTATATGTTATGTGACTAAAATTCTTTATAATAAACAATTTCACTTGTAACACTTTTTAAATTTGAATAACACGTTTACTAGAGTTTCTTCTCTATTTCCTCCCCCCTTCATTTCTTTGCTTGATTCCAGACGGCGCAACGATAAACGTGGTTCTATCTTTACCAACCAATTTCGATGATGTAATTGATTTTCTAAAGTATATCTATAGCTCGCATATTACAGTCAATATTTTGGTTTCCGTTAACAGATGCATGTGCACGCTGGTGAACATTAATTTTAATTGATATAATGGATGACCGTATCATGCATGCACTACATACTAACGAATCAAGTATTGTAGAACAATTAGGATATAGAAAATTATATATATTTAACAATGTTTTAATTATAAATAATAATTCACTATAAATTGCTACATAATTAATACATTTTAATCGGTTTCGAATAAACTAACTTCTGAATTGAAGAGATGTACATATACTGTGCTTTGAATTAAATTAACCTAAACTCTGATCTCTGCAATCCAGAAGGTCGTTAATTTAAAATAGACTCACTACATTTAGCAACAGCAAGTTGTTAAATACTCACATTAAGAAAAAGTAGCAAGTTGCATCACGAAAAATTTCTATAAAATGTTATTTTTTCTCAGTATGACAAACTAATAAATATCATGCTAGTCCTATATAGGATGACAAATTACAAATTGATGACTAAAATTTAAATAAATCAATTTAGGTTATGCAGCTAACTAATATTTTCAGTATACTGCATGCTAAACTGAAAAGTCAACCGCTTAACCAAAAATTTAAATAAATCATAGAATAGCATATACGTCTAGTCTGTCCTCTAATATATAGAAGATATAATATATGAATGTTGTAAAAGTTATTTCTTTATTGATATTTTTCTAAAAGACAGCACCAGAAAATGACTATTTTGTAAAAAGGTTAACGTAATAATATCTTTGTATATAAGGAAGCTTGCTATTAAATATTATATTAAATAAAGTTAACAGGGGTTGGTTGCACACACGGAATTTAAAACGTGGTAGTGTAATCGTTTATACCAGTTAATTCTATATTATATTATGATTTTTTTAAATAATTTTCTGTTCTGAGTGGACAATTCAATATACTCATATTCCGAAAACTGTATTCAGTTGTGAACATTTTGATTTGACCCTGTTTTTGTTATGTACTATTGTTATTATCTGTTAGTTTGCACAGTCATATTTATTATTATGCAATCCCTATATTATTCATGAACACTTACATCAAAACTACCCGTAGTATCAATTAATCCTCTTTAGAGTGCTTTATGTAATTATATTGTCGAAATCCTTCTATTAACCATTAGTTTTGGAAGCCGATTTAGCAGGGGGGAAAGGGAAGGGAGGTTCAAATTTATCTTAAAATTGTTAATTGTATTTATTTAAACAATCAAAAAATGAAATTTAAAAAAATCAGTTTTTATTTTATTTGGATCATGTATTGTAATCCGTCATCAAGTTCTCCTTTATACAAATGTATAGAACTGAAAGTTGATCTACATTGAGAAAAAAGGTTATTATTGTGCGCTATACATTTGAGAGCGAATTCATCAGTAGATTTCGTGTAGTAAACCATTGCACACCTGTACATAAATTTGACCCCGCTAGATGCTTTTAAAAATTTATTTATTTTGAAAACAACTAAATTTTTAGGCAAAACGTATTGTTTACTATAGAATACTCATCGCCCTCAGAGCTACAAATTGTTGAGGAAATTAAATCTTTGCCTTAAATGTTTTAACTCCTAATAAAAATTATTTTGTCTTCTACCAGAATGATTATAGTTAGTCCATTGATATACTTGAAGACTACACACTCAAACATCGATAATTACATTTTCTGTTTGTTTTGTTTTTGAACAACAGTTACTTTCTATGTTAATTAAAACTTTGTAAACATTAAGCTAAAGCAACTGCTCTTAGATAAGTTAGGTAACGTACGACACAATGTCACCGCTAATATAATGGCTATGCTGCGGCGTCCTAATGTGTTCAACATGGGACGACATCTCAATCTTTATCTCGAACTATGCATGTCTATTTTAGAGCTTTAAATACGGGGTAAACCCTTTGGGCCACCATAGCATGCTGGTACTTATTTGGAAGAAACTAATCAACCTTAACTTTATAATTCACTGATGCCGATATTCATCTTGAGATGTTTTATGGTAGTCCCTTATTTTATTTAATAGTAAAAATAATATTTTAATAAAAAACTATAACCGTTACACTACATTAAACTACATTCGTTACCAATTAAAATATTTTTGAATGATGAAACAATTCATATGGCCAATGTTTAGAATTTTCAAATTAACAATTGGAATGTTTTCACAATTACTGTAGATTAATATAATGTATGCAATTGTACCCACTTCCCCACATGCCCGTTGATATACTTAATGCCTTATTTTGTATGTTCAGTGACTGTATAAATATCTGTTTTACAAACTGTTACTAATAATTTGTTCCGTTTGTTTATCAATAATAATTGAGCGACTGCCGTAATCAGCTTGCGCTACCATTTCGCTAAACAGTTGACATTTATTTCAAACGAATAGGTGTTTATGCATAAAGTGCATTAATAGTTATTTTAGCTGCTTCACGTCGTTTGATTAAT
This sequence comes from Coelogynopora nodosa, assembly GCA_034780555.1. NCBI lineage: Eukaryota > Metazoa > Platyhelminthes > Proseriata > Coelogynoporidae > Coelogynopora > Coelogynopora nodosa. Next base: position 12,227 of record JAUZND010007243.1, read on the forward strand.
TATTTGAAACCAATTTTTGACATTTATTGAAGAATAAACATAGAGTTGAGTCATACTTCATGAACCTTCTTTTTACAATAATGTTTGTAAGTTACAAATGACTTAGTTTATACACTATAATAACAATAAGATTCAAACTTCTGACACAATTCATATTTTGAACGTGGATAATATATTATGTCATTGAATTGATTTTTTGTTTGTTATACGTTGTTATGTTTGTTGAACGTTTGTTATAAAGTAAATAGGAATTATATTTGTAGCCGACCATATATTATAATAAGTTTGTCATACATTTGGCCAGTAGTGTCATATTATATATGACTTAGACATATATTTTTAATTTTTAAATGCACCAAATAACATAACACGCAATCGCTTAACTTGAACTGAAAAATTAAATAAAAAATGTATGTAGGCACACTGGAGTACATTTTATTTTGTGTAATTTATTTGCTGTGATACTTCAATTTTTAACTTAAATTAATAATTATAATAATTTGGATAATTTTAACAACCGGTTGATATAGACGATCGATATTGTTTATATTATAGACCACTATAAATAATTAAAAGTAGTGCAAGTATATGTGTATTTAATCTCACTTTCATATTTTTACAATTTCAGCGGGAAAAGTAAAGCAGCTTTGATGTACGCCCCATTTCGGTAAAACTGGAATTCACACAACTTAGAAAACTTAATATTTATTTTTTTGTTTTGTTATTCTACACTCATGTATAGTTATAATTAATTAAATGTATCACCCAAGCACTGTGATAATATTGTTATCTCCTTTTTTTCACATAGTGATGTTTTAAACGTTTTCCATTTTTATTTAATTATACTATATAATATTTATATTGCTCATATTTGTATGTTTTTGTATAAGCATATTGAATGAAAAATTGCGAAAATAAATTGTAATAATGCCTCACCATTATTTACTCAACAGTTTTGTTATTATTTTTGTTGAAAGTAATTGTTTTATAATCGAATGTTACATCATAATAATTGGATTTGACGCACATTTTATAACCATCAACATACTTGCCTATATAGTGGAGGATCATGTACTTGTAGGGGTAATATTTACTTATTATGTTCTGTTTATACAGTGGATTGACACGTGATACTTAAATTATTAGTAATTAAATATGTTTGACCAAGAACGATTAAAACAAGAGGATAGCACTCTTTAAGTAGAAATGAAATTTATAAATATGATTACAGTGCAGTATTTGTCTGTACTATCGTGTAAAATCTAATTATTTAAAACAAATAGTAACTTTTTATGAAAAAATAAGACTTTGCAAAATTTACATTGAAAAATGAGGAGTTTCAATTTCACATTCGTGCAACATAGAATCCGTGTTAGTTGCAGTGTATACAACAATATTAACATAGTACGTACAACTCAACTGAATATATATATTTCGTTTATTATAGGTATAAAATAAATATTTAAAAGCTTGACATATAGAATGTTCTGCAAAATCATAATTTTCATTTAAATATGAATCGTGCATTATCGTCATGAAGCGATTTTAAATTTAGTGCTTGCTATATGTACCATAATATATCCAATCTGATCGTGTCACTTTTAAAATTAAAATGTCGAGCTTCCATCACGAAGGTATAAAATTACGTTGGGGGGGGGGGGGGGGGGGGGGGGGGGGTCATGTAGTACGCGCGAAACTAAAACAAATTATCATAAACGAAAATATAGAACAATATTATAATAAACAGAAATGTAACTTAGTTAATTTATTTATTTGGTCAGGTTTACTTTAGGTTACATGCGGTATTAAATCATGTAAGATTATTTTATGAAAATATTATTGTATAATTTTGTTCAGCGGGTAATATTTTCTTTTATTCCATTTTGTGTCCGACTGAGCATTGTTGCTAATTCCAGGCCGCTTTTCTCTTGTATTAAAATCTGATATTTTATGGTACAAGTCAATAACAATTTATTACAAATAAAGGGATGAGCAGCAACTGAGTAAAATACTAATATTTCAAAAATTGGTAATTTCCATAAGGAATAAGAATACCCGGAATACATTGAGTTCGGCCTCAGAATTATTGACACTAGAGGACGAAGGTTCTTATCCAAAATTCCAACATAACTGTTCTTTTGCGTACATAAAATATTATAGTCCTGCTATCCTCTTGCTAAGAAAGATAGGTGAAAATGATTTTTAATATACGTCATTGAACTATGAATCAATGGTCGATTAATCAATTAACCGACGATTTTCGCTAAGACTAAAATAAAGCCAGATGCACTAAATAACAATTATGAAAATATATATTATTATGTGGTCAATATTATGAACGAAGATAAAATTTAATTTATTCAAGTAAAAGTGTACAGAAAAAGTTAATTGTGTCCAATAAGGAAGCATTCTCAAAAACAGTAACTGGGCGCCCTTGGTAGTAGCTTTGGACTCCATAATTAAGAGGATAGCTAGCGTATCTTTTGCTGTTGGAGAAAGGGAGGGCTGGAAACTGTTAAGGATGTGCGGGTGCATAGACAGGGTTGTGTGTATATATAGGTTCAACTCACCGAAGAATCGATCGGATGTATATTTGTTCTTAGTCCTTCAGTTTGGACTTGCGACCTGTCAGTATTCTATAATTAAAAGTGCTTCATTCCGAAAAATATCCAAACTGAGCAAAAATATCTGCTTCCTAAATCAATTGTATTTCCTGTATTTGTTACTATAATGCCAATGTATACGTATAAGCTGAGTGCAAACCAATGCCTCATGTCAGCTACATTTGAACATTCCGCCACTAAAATATATGGGATCCAGCAGCCCTCTCATTGGACCTCATTAGACGATCACCAGTTGGAACAATTATGAAATATAAACGAGACACCCCTCTCATCATACACGAAATAAAAGATATTTTGTCTTCTACGTTTGCTTTTGGTGTTCTTGAGAAGCAGTGCATGTTTGTTGGCTATCAAGAAAAAGCTTTAAATAATTTATTACTGCTTTCTACGCTGCATCAGAAACGGATGAGATGAAGCCAGCAATGTAAAAAATGTGGATTAGACAATGTTGATGAAATGTGCAAAAACCAAATAACTCGTTGGTCGGTGGTCCATTTTCATAATCTATATAGACTAAACTTCTATCAATGTTGTAACTATTTTTTATTTCTTATTTCCAAACTGGCGTGATAACCAGAAACATTCTGAACGAAATTATTTGTTACAATCTTTGGCAAAAGCACTCTGTTTGGAAAATGTGCAAAACAGATTGAACAATCCACAGGTCTGAAAACCAAGCAGTTTCAACTCACGAAAACTTTCTTGTGATTAAGAAAATTACAGCACCACTCGAAGGCGCGCTTCCGCAATCAACTAAGCACTGTGACATATGCAAGAATTTATAGGTAAGCCAACCAACAAGGCAAAACATGCCATACTTGCAACACATATGTTTGTAAACAACATGCAGTTATAATTGTGATGGAATGCCTGAACTGCCAAGGGCTCAATTGAATTAGTGTACTTAAAATATCTTTCTTATAATATATAAAAAAGAGGGCGTCAATGAAACTTGTAATATACTATTAAAAAGAGATTTTAAAAGAGTGAAATCTCTTATTACTATAATTGTACTTTTAAAACTTAATATAATAATGCAAAAAGAGGGGCGTCAATGTTCATTCAAAAAATATATGAATAAATCGATGGTTGAATTCTTGAATTGATTTAAAGATTGATGCCCTCCGTTTGTAGACATTGACGCCCTCTTTTTGCATTATTATATTAAGTCAAGTACAAGGATAGTAATAAGAGATTTTAAGGACATCAATGTATGAAAATAATCGGGCACTAACGCGTCCTCTAATTTCATAAATTGATGTCCTTAAATCTCTTTTTAATAGCATATTGTCATGACGTGTATTTCGTAACGCGACGTGACAAAAAGGTTCATTAATAAGTATGTATTCGAATGTTTTCGGAACGTTGCATCGCCTCGCATTTGGTGGGCATAGGCCTTGATATATAATAAAAATCAAAGATATGTCTTCTGAATTTAGTTACCACCACTAAGGAATTACAATGTGTTACGTGTGATAGTCAATACTAACTTTGATAAAAACTAAATATAATCTTTTTGAATTTTATATATAAACATTGCTTACTACACAAAACTATAGATTATAATTTGTACAATATTTTAAAATAAAGTATAATCTCGTTAAAACAAGGTTGAATGGACCATTACAATTTGCTTGTTATAACCGAACCTTGTTGTATCCGAGGTAAACCACATTAATAACTTTATCCGCAGGAATGCGAAATGCGGGGAGTAAAGTTGAATATTTAATACAAATATATAGTTTTTTATAAGTAGCTTTTTACCGGGTAAGTAATACTTGAATGCTCCCCATAGATATATCATAATTATCGATTAAATACTGGTAGAATATATAGATATATATGTATATAGTAGTTATGGCTGACTGTGTAATCAAAACCTTTCCTTATAAACATAAAGCAAAGAGAAGATTGTGCGTTCTCATCACACTTTATACCATTCAGATGAACACGGCAAGGTAAAGTTGAAATCGGAGATATAAAAGGATAACAAAATCTAACGAAGCATGTACAAAGGGAGCGAAACAACAGGTGTACACTCAACTATCCCACTTGGGTCACAGTGGAGTAATCAAACATGGAAGAAAAAGGGGGGAAGGAAGGAGGGAGGGAGGGAAGGATTCTATAAGAGGGAGGGAGGGAAGGACTCTATAAAAATAAAATTACACCAGAACACAATATCATAGAAGTAGTAGGGGAAGAGTCTTTCTAACCCCCCGGACCACCCCAACCTCCGTCCGGGGTGGGGGGGGTGTGTGTGGTCCAGGGGGTTAGAAAGACTCTTCCCCTACTACTCATAGAATAAGCGCCAGTTAACCGGGAGAATGAGCACACCACTCTACGCGCGACTGATTGCATGATTAGAAAGGATGACTTCATTCAGGAGGTCAGGTATCGATTAACAAAGGAACACCGTATCTGTGTATAGTTTTCATCAAGTTCTCAACTGTTTGTAAGAACGGGAATATTGTTATCCAAATCTGGCAGCATCTCTGATTCACCCGACGGGTGAAGGTAAAGGCGGTAGTGTCTGTTTTCGTTTGGCGTATTCTTGTAGACGACTTTCAGCGTGTTCCTGAGGGTAAATAACATTTGTTTACTGTAAACTTAATAATATACACTAATATACTACTTTCAGTAGTATTGTATATACCTGTATATTAAAATTATTATGGATTTTTTATTATTTTTTATTGAAATAAAAATCCGTAATAATTGTGGCAATTTTTATTTTTTACATATTTTATAATAAATTAAAAGTAGAAAAGCTAACCATCGATATCTAGAATTTGTTTGTAAATGGAGTGTAATAGAGCATTTATGTTGGTGAAGTGTATAAAATAAATGATAGACAAAATGTAAATATAAAAAAGCACCTAAAATGTTGCCTGAATATTGTTCAATTCTAATATTTAACAAAAAACACAAAATGAAGACTATTTATATTTAAATAGTTTTTAGTGAGTACACTATCTCATAATTAAGAAAGTAAATTAACATAATTAAACAAAGGAGTAACCTTTCTCAGCTTACAATTTTCATGACACATGTTAACTTGACATGACAGATTCTCAAATAGTCTAAAAAACAGATTCATTTTTATGTAATCTAATGCAAGACATTTGTAAAAAAAAACAGCTTAACAACTGCCTAAGGCAATTTCAGATAACAATTATGTCATTAATGGTCATAAATAGACTAAAAACGATTTTTCTATTATTTAATTTTCCCCTGTGTTATCAATGTAAATATTTAACCGCACAGGTTAAATGCTTATGGGTCAATATGCCCCCCTTTCCAGGCTGACTGACAACACCCCATCACTTAAAGTCAACAACAGCACAGCACAGAGTCTTACCAAGAATCCGAAGCGAATGCTCGACAGCTGGTTCTGGACGAGGGACCAGACGCCCCAGAAGAAGTTGGCCAACAGTGCCCCGTATTGGACCTCCAGGAGGAAGAGAGCGTCGTCTAGGGTGGCCTCTGCATCCAGCTCTGTCGAGTTGTAGGTCTGCCAGAACCTCAGCTGGAGAGAGAGAGAGAGAGAGAGAGAGAGAGAGAGAGAGAGAGAGAGAGAGAAGCATAGCAATGAATGATAGGAACAAATAAGTAACACAACATCACGTAGAAATCAGATAGAAGAATTCATATTAATACGTACGCATAAAATCGATCAAAATGACCCCCCCCCCTCAGTGCGTACAATATCAACGGCCCCATATTTAACTTATACATGTGTCTTTTAATGTTTCATAATATTAAAAGTATTGATTGCAATTTTTAATACTTTTAAATGCAAAGCTAACTATTCATATTCTCTAAATATAATAGTATGTTCTGCAAGAAGAAGTTTATATTTATTAAAACCAGTCAATAATTAATAATCGATATAATAAAAGCAGTCAATAATAAATAATCAATATAATAAAAGCAGTCAACAGTGACTATAAATTGTTTTCTTTCACTGACTGTATGTTATACAATACATTTCTTTCTTGTATTCGACTAATTTGATGAGTTTGGATATTATAATACAACTGAAAGGTTGGAGCTATATTGACATGCATGGTGGTGGTCACGCTACAATGAAATATGTAGTGTAGACTATTGACCGTATAATATTTGAAATTATAGACTTATAGTCTTAATTATCTGGTAGGAATTTAATACAATTAAAACAAAATGAATCATGCCTTAATCAAGTGAGATCACACTGTTAATAACTGTCCGAAAATTGTTTTGATTCTATCGGTGTACATTGTAAATAGTAAATAAAAACAATATTATGCTATTACTGATAGGAAAACGTTGTTTGAAAGTAGAATACCTGCTTTTTAAGACTACTCAGGTGGAGTACTAAATGGGTATAGTTTACAAAGTTTTACATTTTCAATTATACATCAGTAGACAAATGTATAGTTTATAATTTAATTTTCTAAACCCTGATTCAGTTATTGTAGCGTCTATTTAATTCTGGTATTACAGTGAAACATCTGGACCAGTTATTGTCTGGATATGGAACACTAAAATATTTATAAATGTTATAATATTTACATTAAAAGAAGTAAATTAAACGTACATAACCCCGAAAGGGGAACACATTGGTTGACGATAATTGAAATATATAACTCCACCGACAAAGGAGTAAAGAAAATAACATTTAAACAAATTTTAGGTGACATTAAACATTATCATAAACAAAGTTCTTCACATAAATAATGGAATAAAAAAATTAAGTAGGCTTCAAAAGATTAAATATTAAGGCCGTGACACCTACTGTCCGGATATACTCAATATAGTAACAATTATGTTTGAATTTATATTTTGATAACAAAATTGATTACAATAGCTCAAAATGAAACTCATTAACATAGAAACACCAATTTGTGGAGTTTCTATGGTACGATTTGTACTCATTGCTAAATCTTGCGCTCTACCCATATTAATACAAACTTATTTCAACATAAAGAATACATGCTCAAACTAAAATGAAGTATTACAATAGTTTTGATGTGAAAGAATAATAATTGATTCAAAATTTGTAACAATTTTCTAAAAAGGCAATGAAACAATTAAATGTAGCTCGATAATTTAAAAAAATTAAGTTGAAAAATCTCAACATTTTAATTATAATGTTAAATTAAATTTTGAAAAATAATATAATAAGTTCTATTATTAGAGTAATTGTCCCAAAATGCTGCTACTATGAAAGAAAGTAGTTACTTCAATTAAGTAATAAGATTTTTATTATGATTATATATGTTCGATACAATTTATGGAAATAATGTAATACAAAGACATCATTTATTGAGACGAATATTTCCTATTTTTATAGATAATAATATATGTAAGTGCTAACAACAACAACAATATCAACAAAAAAAAGAATTTTTCTTAATAATATGCATTAAGTTACTAGAATACGTACATGGGACTGAAAACTATATTTATATTTATGTTAATCGGGAATTTAATAATTCTTATTGCGTTAACTTATTTCATGGTACAGTACATTCCTTGTTTTGTACAATCATCATGTCTTACGTAGAAAAATACAACTAAACTGGGAAAATAAGTTTAAAATGTTTAATTTCCAAATATTAACCTAATTTATACTATTCTAAATAACACCAAATTGTACGCGAAATTCTTTCAATCAATTGATTTGAATGAAACGATTACCACTATTTATAAATATAACGTTCAAGACTCGACAACCTAATCCGCATACAGTCATTGAACTGTAATTATATTTGTGAATCATGAAAGTCTAGATATCCCAATATTGTCAGCAAGATATTACGGGCAATTATTCCACAATCGTAACCAACACAGAGTCTAACACTGATGCAAGCATCATGAATTATCTACCACGGCAAAGTTTGTTTGAGTAAAGTGACTGTATGCACTGTATGCAGAGATTTGTAGTTTATAAATGACACGTGAATCGTCTTTCCACCGTTGTACATATAGGGTGATTGCAATGAACTTACACTAAGTACATCAAGGTCATAGTATATATATATATTATGTATACAAGCCAATAATAGAAACAGACCTACCGCAAAAAGTACAAATAAATATACCCGTTATAGCTGTGTAATGCAAAACCATATTTACAACATAAGAAAAATAACAAATCATTATGTTAGGATATAAATATTTAACTAAATTGATTTTTAACAAACAGATAACAATGTTTAGAATCTCTGATACAATAAAGAACGCGAATGAAACTGCTTCTTAATAAACTGTCCCAATAAAGGCGTTAAATAAATACTGTCTATATTACATCTATGACTTTCAATACATAGGTAAATAGCTCATAGGACTAGATAGAATTAAATTATTCATACGGGACAAATTAAATATTGTTTATACATTGGTTAAAAAAAACGAAAATGTTAATATATGTCACAGACTTTTTAGTAATAATATATATATATTTAACTTATATGATGAATAGTAAAAACTTCGTTATTTATTTAAACCATTTTGAGACCAAACTATAAATCAAAACTATAACTTCAAATACACAACTTAGTTTTAAAACAATTTAAATTCTGCTTAAAAACAAAAACCTCTACTGTCGGCAACTCAATTATCATAAAAGGATATTAAAATATATATATATATATACAACAACGTCACTCTTTCTGACATGACATGCCCAAGGACATCCTCTTAAGGCGCCTACACACCGACCGAACCAGTTTGACGAACTATTTATGACCATTGACGTATCAAAAAGAGGTGTCTTTATTGGATAGAGACATTAGGCAATTGAAGAACAAACTAATCTTTTATACAATTACATTGATTAATGTAAAAAAGGACATTTTTGATACTGCTCAATTAAATTAGTAGTGTTTCCACGAGTTAAATTTGCCGTTTTAAAAACAATAATAATTGACAAGACTTTCCTCCGGCCACCCGAAGGAAATACACACTGTGAGAGAGAAAAGTGCACGAACGACAAACGAACAGAGAGGAGCTAGAGAAGAGAGACAGCTGCGACTTGAGTGGGCACAGGAGAGTTACACAACAAATGCCCTGTCTAACAGTGCGGAGCACATACGGTTTCGTGGCAGTCCTGTGCAATGTAACTCACACACAAATGCTGGAGGTAACAGCTGCAGGTGTTCTGACACTATAAGAGTGTTCGGATCAGAATACCTTTTTGATCGGAATGTGTGCGTCCTATACATATTGTAGTCAGACTCAAGAAATTCCTGTTTTGTGAGAGAATATTTGAGTGTGCATTAAAGCTGACTCCCACAATAATTATACCAACTTGTGTAGTTTATAGGGGACTATTTAGGGTAACTTAGAAGTATTTATTGATCAATTGAGGAGATTAAAAAGACAACACGTGTACAGTAATTGAGAAACAATCAAACTGAAGATTGCTGCTAGCTGTCTTTAAAGACTATAATAAAAGTTAATTAATTAATTTAAATGTAGACGTAAAATAAGTATTCAAATTTAAGAATTAACCAATTATGTTTAGTCTTTCAAAATAAAGTATGCAGGATGTATTATTTTAATAACCCTATAAATATTTCTATAGTTGAGAATTAAACATTCCAGCACAAAATATGAAAATGAGAAAAGTCATTGTATTAATGTTTCAAAACTGAAAGATATAAAATATCAAATTTTGTGAATAGTAAACTTTTGTCGTTTAAAAAATGTACATACTGACTAACCTTGAACAGCAGCAGTTATGCAGAAATATTGCATATTTTGACATTTTACTTTATAAAATAAACTTGGCAGAATGTATTTGAACAATTTTTATAAAATCGTCACACGGCGTTAATCAAGCGGCGTTAATGATGAATAAATGTAACTTCCCATCTTTCAACACGAATTGTTTTTAAATTGTAAAATGAGACCAGAAGGGAACAAATTAAGTTTTAACTAAGTCACAAATTTGTTTGTGTAAATATTAGTCAGATAAACCTTTTGTTAGAATATGAAAACAACATAGTATTGTATCATGGTATAACACGCTGTACCACACAAAAGAAGTTTCAATATAAAAGATTTCACCATATTGGAGTAAAATTTCCACAACATAAAACATTAATGTTTGGCATTCTTCTAAATATATTTACACATTGTGAAATAAAGACAAGCAAAACATTTTATAACTCTTTCATGTTGCATTAAAATATTACGTTTAACCCTTCGTACGTGGACATATTTTTTATGGTGCGATACGTGGCGGGGGTGGTGTTTTACCCCCCCTGGAAAACCAAACTTCCTACCATCCGATTAAGCTGAAATTTAGTATACAAATACCTCCTAAAGACTTGTCGAGCGATTTTTATTTTCAAAAAAATTCATCGATTGGTATCATTTTTATGACCTGATTACGTCATAAACTCCAGTTAGGAAAACTATAGGAAAATAACCATATATATGCCATATATTGACCAATATATGCTATAACTTTTGTTCAATGCAACCAATTGACTTGAATATTTTTGCATTTGATTCCAGATTACAAGATCTATATTTGTTAATTTATTTTTATAATTATACTACTTATATAAATAAGCTATTAATAGTATAAATGCTATTTGAGTATTTTTTTAAATTGCTTGTTATTTAATAAATCATTTTATTATTCAAGTTAAATGGATATCATTTACGATAAACTTATTTTTTCTATTAATGTTGCAGGTTTTAGCTTCAAATATCATCGGCAAGTATAAAAAACCCAGGGGGTATAAAATAAATCAATAATAACATCACTTTTTCTGGTATGTAAAAATATTCAAAATTATATTTGTTATATTTTTAGTTAGATAAAAGTATTTTAGTCATTGAATAAAAAAATCAGGGTCATACGTTATATAGTTCAAACAAAAACTTAATTTTTTAGAAAAAAATATTGCATTCCCCCCCCCCCACCCCCTCTCTCCACGTACGAAGGGTAAAAGACAAAACAAAATTAAACAATAAATGCATTCTAATGTGTTATTCCATTTTATTATTTCAACTGAATTAAAAAATAATAATTATGTTCAAACATAATTTAAAAATTATTCAAAAATTCCAAAATCAGACATTTACGTTTTTAAACTTTTTAATTGAAATAAGGATAAGGATAAGGATAGTATATTTATCTTCTTCTGGATAGAAGATCTTCCAGATAATTTACAAAGAGTGGAGGCAATAATAGCAATGGTTTTCTTCCAAAAATGTGTTAATAATAAAAACCTTTTTGTACACTTCGGATTAATCTGTCAGTTTTAACAAAAAACTTTTAAAACTAAACTTATTTTTCTACTTTTAATTATCTTTAGTTAATCCTTCTTTAAATTATCTAAAAATCTCGAATAACTTCTTCCACAGACGTAGTCTAGTAAATAAAAAATAAGTTAAAAAATATTGCGGACATAACATAGTTTTAAAATATATTTACGATTGACTATATATAGGGCCATCACTGGTTTTATTGTTGATAATATAGGTTTGATAATTACTTGTAGCGGAATAAGAAGCAACTGCATATGGTAATACATATTTTATAATAAGTTATATCAATATACTAATAGCTCTCACTACTTTTCAACAATATTTCAGGTATATCTGCCCTTTCAACGGATGTTAAGAAATAAAGCCATGGTCTGAGTAAAATGACTGCAGTCGGTATACTAATATATAGAGATCTAAACATGGTGTAAGACACCTGGCTCAGGCGAATTGAACATAGGGTATGGTAGCATTGCTATAATATAGTACCCTGACTATCATTGGAAACGATCAAAAACAGAACGCAGAGCTTTGTGCTAATAATATTTTACTTCTATAGTGCATGGCTTCTTCAGATGATTACAATCGGAAATTGGTACAATTGCAGTCCTCTGGTAAGTTTAAGACTAATATATAGAATAATACATTTAATAGAAACTGAGTGATGAAAAAATAGTAATAAATTATTCCATTACTTATGTCATTTCACACTTGAATTATGCTGGTCAATGGTAGGCCTATATAAAATTAATTAATCTAAAAAAATCCACTGTAAAAATTAGAACTTCCGTTACAGAGTATAATATTTATACTAAAAACGTATCTCTACATTCTAAATTGAAATATATAAATTAAACAAATTAATAAACTGTTTAAAAACATACATAACCAGTTAAATGTCCCGTTATGCAGATATTTATCAATTCATATTAAACTATTTAACTTCGTCCACAAGCTTTATTAAAATACTTCGTAATTATTTGCAATACTCCTTTAGTTTTACGTATATGAAGCTTCACCTATAAATGCAGCATAATAAGAAGTATAATAATAAGTATATACATATAACACTACTAAGTATATATTCATAGATAAAATAGTATTATAAATATACTGCACAATCAAAGAATGTCGTTATAGATATCTGTTGTTTCTCACGATAATAAATAAGTATAGAATATAATATTATTTGTTTCTATATAGAGGTCAGGTTTAACATTTTTCTAAATCAGTCTGAAATACTATAACACAATTGAAGTTAGTATGAGAACCTATATATTATATATAACCTGTTATGATTTACAAATTCATCAAAATCATCCAAGTTTTAGTAAAATTAGTCGACTATTTTGGGACTTGAAGTTGACTTCTTGATTGCATGAAAGCATGCAAGGTTTTGTCAGCCTTGGACAACTGAAATTATTATTATAAAATCGTTAATAGTACAATCTATAAATATAGATTAAATTGTTTGAATTTATCTGTTATCTCAATTTCAAAATTTATATTTAAACAAGTATCAGATTATAAAGACTAATAAATAATATTTAAAACAAAACAATGTTTATAACAACATAACGACCATGTCTCTATTATTTACTCAACAGGTTGAAAATTCATTCTACGCAATTAAAACAATAATATATTATTATGCTTATGAACAAACACTCCACTTTATTATAATATAATTATTATTTCAACTAATTTATTAAAACAAAAATTCAAATGGATTTTTCGACCATATAATCTAGATAATATTGAGAATCATAGCATAAAGGTCAAGGGAGTTTTAGTTAATATACTATTTAATCTATATACACAAACAATAAACTACAATATCTGCAGTCGTAAATGATCTACTGCGCATAGCTGCTACATGATAAATGAAATTTCATATGAAATGTATGTAAAACACGCAATGAATTCTGGAGTCGGTTTCCCAGAGTCGATTATCCATAAGAGGACTACCGCTGCGTTATCTTTTATATTCTGACTGACTTTATATCTATTTCATTGCGACGTATTCCAAATGACTGATGTTATAAATACAGTAATTATAAGAGCAAATATAATAGTATGAACTAGATTATAACCTTGCATGGTTAATCGTAGCCCATACGACATTTAATTATATTGTGGGAAACAGAACTAACGAAAATGCCTAATAAATCAACACAAATTAAAGCTGTGATTTGAGTTATTCTACTAGTATATATTATATTATATAAATTATTGTTAAAATGAATATATATATATATATATCTGTAAACAAAAGTATTTTAGTGTCTCAATAACATCGTCGTTGAATGAAAAGAAATAACTCAAATTACTAATTTGTCCCGATTTAAGGAATATCAGTTATTATCTCAACTGAACCACAGCATATATACGTTAGCACTATATGATGAAGTCTAAATTCAACTAAATGATGGGAATGAGCAGAAAGAGGGATTTTCTAATATGTACCTTCCTGAGTGTTAGTATCGATTTCTTTTTATAACGCATATATAATACAGTCAAACCAGGCTTGAATAAATTTGTGTAAATATTGCCAATTTTAAAAAAGTTATGTTGGATTTATGTACGAACAGTAAAATAATATTTTTTTATATTGATCTGGCAGTTATTGTATAAAACGAAAATTAGTTAAAAAGTGGATGTCCACAAAATCTCCATTTGAGCAAGTCTCCGTGTCTGATAATCAATAATAATTAATCTAATTATTAGAATCATAGATAAGAAAGTAAACACAGACATGTGCCCATTATGCGTCATATTATACACTGATATCTATAAAATGCCCTTCTGAAAGAGGGATACAGGAACAAAAACTTCCATTTCTAATTTAAACTAGTTATAAATATATGTTAAATATTCCAATAATGACGATTAAAGTAATAAACTAGAATTTGTACAGAAATCGATTTCTCACGTAAAATATGCTTAAAATTAAAAAATTGGTAGCACCTCCATTTACACCCCTGATAAAAACCGCCCCCCCTTCTGCAAGTCGAACACTATAAGTAAAATACTAACATTTCATTGGCTGACGCAAAAATGTGGGATAAACTTAAGACGCCGCGTTTACCTCAAATTACCTCAAACATTGTCGAAAATCACTAAACGGATTATCATTTCTTTGATCCATAACATAAATTGATCATTTCTTTGATACATATTTTCTATTTAGTTTTGTATGATAAATAGGTATTCCAATATTAAATTGGTATTCTAAAATCACTCTATGTTTTAGGCCTTAAATGTCTGCATTTATGAGATATTTACGTAACCTTGCAGTTATAGATTTTCTTGTTAACTTATCAAATTAAGAACCTTTGTAATTTAAGAAATGTTGATACATATACAAACAGCAAAATCTTATTTTTTTGTAGAAATATAAATATAGCGGTTAGAGGTAACAATCATAAATGTATTGGAAATACAGAGGTAATTCCAATAAAATCATAGATATTAAATCCTTTAACCATCTTATTGTATTTTATAGTATTTATTCAATTTCTATAAGCATAGTTCAAAAACTCTTTAACCGAAACCATACCAGGTAACTTTTTAGTTAAAACATTTTAATAAGTAACTCATATATTATTGGATTTCTATTTACATAATTATTGGACAAAGTTAAAATAGGTGTACTATATACGTATAGTAATATTATTGGAACAAGAATATATGACAATGCTTTGTCTGACCACACGATAGCAAATTCTACTTTTTCTTAGATTTCTGACCGACAATAGATTCCTTTATTTAATCGGTAATGCTCACGGTGTCAGCAAGACGACTGTATCCCGTTAAACGGTTAAGAAGGTTAATAGAAATCAACTATGTAGTCTGTTTTCGTATAATTGTGCTTGAAACTCTCGAATTTCCCTGTATATGGTAGTTTTTGTTTTCGTCTGGGTGGTAGAAAATCAAGCCGAAAAGTTGTTGTGCTATTAATTGTACAAATACATTTGATGGCGTGGTTCCGTTTGTTATTTCCGTTTAATATATATCCGCGTATGTTAGTATAATCATTTTATTTCTACTTAACACAAGTTAAGTTTTGTAATGAATAATAACTTCTTTGCACAGAGCAGTCTTACAATAAACACATATACAGTATAAGTATTTAACTTATAGGTTTAGTGTTTTGAGAAATCAAGTAACTTTCTATATCTATAACCCTGGGCACATAAATATAGTGCTACACCCGCAGTGTCATTGCACCGAGTTAGGAGTGGGTCGCTGGTATTGTATCAAAAACATACATGTTTGCACGCGCTATGCTATTTCTTCTATAAAGCAGACAAACAAATGATGTCTATATTTATGTTATTGTACCCATATATCATAGGCAAGGTAATTAATTTTTTTTATAAACTACTAAATCGTTTTCGTAAGACTACCGAATTAGTTAGGTATGAGTAGATTTAAAAACATGTATTGTAATAGATTTAAATATATAATGGAAAGCACATTAATAATTTTATAGGTTTCTAGTTTTCAAATTTAGTTTTTTAAACAACAGGTATAGCTTTACATTAATTTGGCACTTATTTCAATAATTGTAATTCACTTCAATTAAGCTAATAAACAAATTTAAGAGTTGTGAAATTTAATATAATAAATTGAATCTCAAGAGAAATTTTCGGACTAAACCTTTTAAAACAGACCGTGGTAATAGGCTATCATTTAAGTTAATTTTGCATGGCTACATTTATTTATGTATAACATTTCATAACCTGTTAAAAATATAGTGATTGACTCCATAAGTGTCATTTTGTTTTCTCCCGTTAATAAACAGTTTCTTTGACTTTCTATATTATAATTGAAATATTATACAAGTGCTCTATATATAATAAAATTTTATAACAACCCAACATTTCTATCGTTGCTTATATTATATACAAGCTCATTATTGACTATATACATCTTCTCTCGGGTTCAACACTAAGCTCGACTACTGAATGACCGCAGCCCGGAGAAATATAGACACGAACCTGTTCCTTCTCAGTGGGGAAATCTTCGGGTCTGTGGTCGAAGTAGGGCGGTTTATCGACCACATAGTCGTAGCACCACTCCATGAAGTGATTGCCGAAGTCGAATGCTCTGTTGGCACAGGGTGGTTGAAGAAGACGTATTCATATATTCACATATAGACCTTGGATAATGTATTGTAAAAAGGTGCAGTAACCAGGGCAGCATCTCTTATAGTATAGGCCATACTCAAGGGAACCTAGAGATATCTATCTAATTACATTAAGGATAGATCGGTCTGCTGTGTGTTTACTGCAGCGTAATCAATAAGTTTGAATAAAATATCAATAAATAACAAACAAAAATTAATTAGTTCAAATTGAATAAAATACATCAACAAAATCAATAAATTCGACTTCAATAAAATACTTCAACAAAATCAATAAATTAAACTTGAATAAAATACTTCAACAAAATCAATAAATTTACCTTAAATAAAATACTACAAAATTAAAAAAAATTTAAAATATATAACTCATAGTCATTATATACGTAAATATCGCTTCACAAGTTATTTCGACTGATTTGTCGTAAACAATTAAAGACCAACGGAATTGCTCGTGAAGGCGGTTAATCAATCTGACAATTGGCCTGTATAAATGGAACTATATATACACGGTTCAAATTGAAATAAAAAGCTCCGATTTTGAACCAAAATATTTTGACTGAAGGGATCGGCAAAGAGGGGAAGAAAATATCGAATTGTGGTAAAAATAGACCAAAACAGTAGGCTATCTCTGACATTTAATAGTGTATATATAGTTGAATATTGACGTTTTTATTGAAAATGTATTACAATATACTACAATTTTGAAATTCTATTCCAGAAAAATCAAAATTTTAAAACAATTACTACATTCGGTAAAAATTGATTTCCAGAAATTTATAAAAGAGACAACAAAGTGTTTGTGTTTGAAATATCTCCTCATGGTTCCTTTTGGTTTTGCTAATTTGAATTCCGTTTATCCGACTGTTGAGATGCTGAAGCACGGTTTGTCTCCTATGATACTCCAATGACGTTTAATTCAGGGAGTAAGTAGTACACTTATTTGACCCATTTATCACATGATGAGGAAGTCACATTTACAAAAAAATAATAGTTTTTTTACTAAATCTGCATTTAAAGTAATATAATTATATTATACAGATATAACCACAGAAAATAGCAGAGAGAACACACCTTGCAACACAGCTGTCGCAGTATTGTCTAAACTAAAGAATGTCTCACTCTTGAGCCGATATAAAATTTCCCCAATAGTTACAATTAAAAGAAAAGATGCCTAGGTTTAATTTTGAATTCCTGCAAATTTCCTAGAATGGAATTTCAGGACTTTTCATTAAACAATTTCAGACCAACCAAGACCTGACATGATTCAGGCAAAACTATCGAAACATATCTAGGTAGGTATTTTTGCAAATTAAATAATAATAATAGACATACTTGTACCTGCAATGAATAGAATATTCATACAAACTAAGATTATCCGGACAACAGAGTGAAGGTTTATGGGGAAGCATTAATAATGGTTTATAATAATAATAATAATGGTTTATAATAATAATAATAATGGTTTAAATAATAATGGTTTATTTCGTGTCTTAAATGAAAATCGCTGGTGCGATTTGATTGCATAAGCATAATCATAAAGAAA